>RHLO01000599.1:0-55296 GCA_003719415.1 Aspergillus olivimuriae | reverse complement strand
CTGCTGCTGCTGCTCCTGCTGCTGCGTCTGGGGCCACGGAGAGTGCAAAGAAGGCGGAAGAGCAGCCGGAGACGGATGCGTTCGTGTGCTCTGGCTTGGAGGATGCCTTGGCGACGTTGAGCGAGGGGTATGGTGCACAGGGGAAGTTGGGGAATGTGTTTGTGATTGGAGGAGCGGACATCTATGCGGCTGCGTTGCGGATGGACAGGTCTCAGCCGGTGAGGATTGTCATGACGAATGTGGAGAAGAAGAGTGGTGAGCCGTTCGAGTGCGATACGTTCTTCCCGGTGGATGAGGAGTTGTTGCTGGAGAAGAATGGGTGGAAGAAGGTGGGCGCGGAGGAGGTTACCGAGTGGGTTGGAGAGGATATCTCGTCGGAGTGGAAGGAGGAAGGCGAGGTGAGAGTGCAGATGGTTGGCTATGAGCGTGCGTAAGTTGTGGTTTCATGGGTTTGGCTTCGATCAGTGTATAATATTGCATCTCCGGCGATTACGAAGGGAATGAATGGACTTCTACAAAGACGGCCTACATGGAAAGGAGGCTCCTGTCACACCTACTAAGCCTTAGTTGGCATGCCAAATATTAAGCTTATCTTCGATCATGTCTTTAAGCCGACCCCTAAAGCCGAGTTGTCTATTGCCGAAGTGAAGAATCACTGATGTAAAGGTGTCCATTGACATCGGCATGGTCTGCCTGTGGGCTTCATCAGCGTCACAACGGGCAATCTGGTGTTACTATGGCAAGTACCAAACAAAGCGACTCCCCCGGAGGTCGAAAGTATTCACCGGATGACGCCATGCGATTCGGAAAGAGATATCCTCGTGCCCTTAAAGCAGATGAATCACGGGATGGGGCGTCCGAGTGAACGTCAGCGGGGATCTGTGCGGCCGGTGGAACTCGCAGCTCCTGTGAGGTAGCTCTCCTGCTTGCAGAACGGTGGGGGACGGTATATCAATGACGGAAAATGTTGGCAGACTGCGAGATATGACATACTTTCCACGGGCTATAGCAGACTAGAAACCATGACTTTATGTCTATGCATCTTCGTCGCAGGAACTGTACAAATGGACTAACTTCTGCATTAGGTCACTCACGACTCCAACCCATCATTTGTCCTCCAGGCCGTGAAGGATGTATCCTTAAAGAACGGCCTGTTCCAAATCTCAAAGACCCCTGGGATGTTCGCGTTGGGATCGCTGAAACTGGTATCTGTGGAAGTGATGTACACTTTTGGCAGCGAGGACGGATCGGAGGTACCATCAAAAGAAACTCCGCAAAGCTTAGTCCTACTAACCACTTAGTATAGACTTTACCCTCGAGTCCCCCATCGTCCTAGGCCATGAGAGCTCCGGGGTCATCGAAGAAGTCGGATCAGCCGTGAAGAACCTCAAGCTGGGACAGAAAGTCGTCATTGAGCCCGGTGTTCCCTGCAGACAGTACGTCCTCCACCTCATCCCCTCCCAGATCATCACCTGCTATGTTCCTAAGACCATACACCCTCGTCGAACACCACTGCAGCTGTGACTACTGCCGCAGCGGCTCCTATCATCTCTGCCCGGACACCGTCTTCGCCGCAACCTCTCCTCACAATGGAACCCTATCGAAATACTATATCACTCAATCCAACTACTATTACCTCATCCCAGACCACATAGACCTTGAAGAGGGCGTCATAGTCAAGCCCATCACTGTCGCTGTCCAGACCACCAAAGTCGGCAACGTCCGTCCCAACCAGAACATCGTCGTCTTCGGCTGCACGCCATCGGACTCCTCTGTCAGGCTGTGAGTAAGGCCTACACGGCGCGCAAGGATTACCTCATGCAGGACTATGGTACTGTGGAGTCGGGATCCGATCCGATCCCTGTCGCGAATCTGGCTTGTTAGCAGTTTTAATTGGACGATCTAGGGACCCATCCACTTTTATTCGTGCGGAGGAATTCCGGTGTCTCGTGCGGGGAACCAGAAGTATGGGGTCAAGTAGGCACAGAAGACATTTTCGAAGATAACTGTCTCAATATGTACTATTGGCTATGCAATTAGTGCACTATTATAGAAGGATAAAATACATCACGCATGTCCAGTTTGAACCTGGATCTAAATCGAACTATAAAGAAGAGTCGAATGTAGGAGCACATTAGAGGTATTCGAACGATCTAATTATATTTTGACAATCATAAGTCATCAGCTGAAAATACTATCTACTGAAGGTTGCTAGGGTACAAGAAAGTGTCTTGGGGGAAAAATTCCTCCTTGATAGTCCGGGGGCTGGTGAACCTGCGCAGTATATCAGAGCTTCCGGCCTTGTCGTTGGTGCCGCTGGAGCGGCCACCACCGAAGGTCTGCTGGCCGATCAGGGCGGCAGTAGTCTTGCAGTCTAGCGAAAGGTTAGACTTTTATCTCGTCCCCCAGGGTATGTTTGGACTTACTGATGTAGAAGTTTCCGGCGGAGTAGCGGAGAGCATCCTCAGCCTGCCGGATGACAGCCCGGTCGTTGGCGAACACGGCACCGGTTAAGGCGAGGTTGCCACCGGCTTCGTCGGTCTTTTTGAGAATTGTGTCCCACTCGGCATCGGGGTAGACATAGACGGCCAGGACGGGACCGAAGATCTCCTCGTTGAAGAGACGGTGGTCGGGGGACTGGGTCTGGTAGACAGTAGGGTTGACGTAGTATCCGGTGGAGCCGTCGTAGGTACCCCCAGCCAGAAGCTTGACGGACGGATCTTTGTTGGACTCGTCAATGATGGACTTGATCTTCTCGAAAGAGCCACGGTGGATGACAGGGCCCATGAAAGCCTCCATGTCCTTGTCGGGGCTACCGATGGTGATGTCTTTGACACCGGCCTTCAGTGCAGTGAGGGACTCCTCGGCGCGGGACTCGGGAAGGTAAAGTCTAGAGGTGGCAGAGCACTTCTGACCCTGGTACTCGAAGGCACCACGGATAGTGTGGTTGACTGCGCTGGGGATATCGGCGGAGTTGTGTACCAGGTGGAAGTTCTTACCGCTGGTCTCACCAACAATGCGAGGGAAGTCACGGTACTTCTTCTCGCCGATACCCTGGCCAATACGGGCAGAGAGAGACCGGAAGACGTCAGAAGATCCGATGAAGTTCAGTCCAGCGAATTCACGGTGGGAGAGAGCCGCGTCAGTGATCACCTCGGGGTCGCCGGTGACAAACTGAACCACATCGGCGGGAAGACCGGCCTCCAAGAGAATCTTGTACACGATCGTGCTGGCGTAGACGCTGTGAGGGGAAGGCTTCCACAGGACGACGTTACCCATCAATGCAGGTCCAGAAACAAGGCTGCCTCCGAGGGCCGTGAAGTTGAACGGAGAGACGGCGTAGACGAATCCTTCCAGAGGACGGTGGTCAACACGCCTGGCTCGAGTCAGTATACAGCGTCTGCACATCGTAGCAACAAGGATACAGGATAAACTCACGTCCACATGCCATCACTGCCACGAGTAGGCTGCTTGGCGAGCAGCTCAGCAGCATAGTGGCAGTTCAGACGGAAGAAATCCGCCAACTCGGCAGCGGCATCAATCTCAGCCTGCCACACATTCTTTCCCTGGCCGAGCATCGTAGCCGCGATAAGCTCGTACCGGTACTTGCCAGTCACCAGCTCAGCCGCCTTCATGAAGATGGCAGCACGGTCCACGAAGGGAGTCTCCTGCCAGCGTTTCTTGGCCTTCAGCGCAGACTCAATCGCCTCGCCAACCTGCTCCTTGCTAGCCATGGGGAAGTTGGTGAAGATGGTTCCATGCTCGCCGGGCATGACTTGTTTGAGGTTCTCGGAGACCGCCTGAGCCTTTCCATTGTAGAAGATGCTGCTCTCGACGGGGAGTTGGGATCGGAGCTTGGTGAGGGCGGCTTCCACCTGCTGGCGCTCTGGTGAGCCCTTCTTGTAAAGAGGCTGAGAAATACTGGCTTAGTATACTGAGCTTGCTGTGCGGTTAATACATTCGAACTGATTTGTCTTCACTCACGTTCGGTTCGTTTCTGGCCGCGGGTAGCTGGAAGGGAAGCGTCGCCTGGGTGCGGATCTGACGAGGGATGTGAGGGATAGGACGAAGGCGATGCGCCAGAGGACGCGCCGGGCCAGCCATGTTGCACGTTAACCGAATCGAAGCCATTACTATTGTAAAATGTGAATGCTTGGATTATCTGGACAAGAGCTCAATTGCAGTAGTCATGGGGCGCTTTTCTATTTCCCTCAGTACCCCCCCACCGGGTACGAAGCCGACGGCGATTAAGCGCACCGGCAAGCTTACCGGCGCTGGGATCCGCAACACTGCAGCTTCTTATCAACCAAAAATAAACCCGGTTTACTTCCCACGGGAAACAAAATGTAATGGAAGGGAAGTGGAGTGCGCAAGGATTTGCAATGAACCTGAGAATTCCTGCGGCGTTTGAAACTTTGCGCCGCGCTGTTGTGCGATCGCAACCTCAACATACCTCCTACGGAAAACGATGGAACCGCTATCCATGACGGACGAGATAGCTTCATCTACAAGAAGTCGCCAAGCGGGCGCTGAGCTAGCGGGTGACTTTGCTGCTGCTGCTGTGTCGGCCACAGCAGTGGCTCCTGCGGTGACAATCATCGACCGGTACGTGGCCCACGATAGAGCCACAACAGCACCGCGCTCAACTAACAAACCAAACAACAGTGCTTTAACAGAAAAAGCGTCCTGCAACTGGCCGCTTCTCCGCGGTCTCAAGACTCATGCGCTGGACGCTCTTCGACGACCTCGAACATTCGTCTTCTCCAAACCCTTCGGCCTCATCTGGACACTCTACGCAGCAACCTACGCCGTCGCCAACAGCGCCGACACCATCACCAAACACACGATCCCAACATCTCCCACACGAGACCCCATCATCTTCATCTCAACCTTCGCGCTCAACGTACCTCTCGGAGTATGGAAAGACATCCGCTTCGCAGAACTCTTCAGCAACTGCAGTAAAGTTGCCACGACAGCCGCTGTGCGCAACGCGCCGCGTCCGTTCTCCATCGCTGCGACAGCGAGTTTCCTTGTCCGTGATGGAATCACCATCTCCGGCTCTTTCACCCTGCCAGGATACTGTGCCAAAGTAGTCCCGCATAGTATGACGCAAGATCCGCGTTCGCGGACAGTGATTACACAGCTGGTGGTGCCGGTCTTGTCGCAGCTGATGGCGACGCCGGTGCATCTTCTCGGGTTGGATATGTTCAATCGGCCGACAGTTGCGACGACAAAAGACAGGCTCGCATTTATGGGGAGGAATTTGCCGTCGGCGACAGTTGTACGATGTGCGCGGATTATCCCGGCGTTTGGTGTTGGGTGTTTGGCAAATATGGACTTGCGAGAGTACTTTCATAGAAAGTTCAAGATATAAAGTGGTCAATAAGATCTTGTCTCTAGCAAAAGCTCTTGTGTCTAGCAGGACCTTCGGCGTAGACTAGATATCTACATGTAATCTCGGGGGGTTTCTCCATCGTCCAGAATCTACAAATAAGAAAGCATAAGAGCTGGTTCCTACAATCAGGGAATCCAGTCCGGGATGGACCTTATTCATCACACTAAAACCCAATACTAATAAATAAGCGCGAAACAGACTATAATTAAATGACCGCAGACCAAAACTCGTTATGCATAACATCATGTATTCTACTCATCTTAAGACAGAGAAAATCAATTTCATCCGCCGCCACACCTCCGCCTTCAAGGCCATATATTCATCTTGTGTTCGGCCCGCCGCATCACGATTCTCAACCGCCCGTCTGGTCATATAGGCAAGGCACTCTGACATGGATCCCCAGGTTGAACACTTGAACACCTCAGCCGAAGCCCCATTATCGTCCTTCAACTGCACGAGCCCAAAGCTAACTTCGTCGGCCATGCCGTGCAATTGCCCGTATCCCACTGGCACGGTGGGAAGTCCATCCCGAAGCCGCTGCTGGTGCAAGTGTCGTGCAGCCAGCAAGCTCGCCTTATTGTGACTGGCCAGGAAGAGGTTGACCGAAGGGAAGGGTTGGGCCTTTTCTGTGGCAGACTCCGCCGCGCCAAACTCCCAGAGCTCCTGACGCAGTGCTCCCTGAGCGACAATGTTGTATCCATTATCAGTGTCCTGTTTGGTGTCATGGAAGAGGGATCGCTTGTCGGTGGCAAGATAGGCTCCACGAACGACTTTCAATCCGAGAGTGAATCCCTCGGCATTGGCGGCGGCGAGGTGAGCCTTCAGGGTCTCGGGCATACTCTTCAGATAGGCTTGGTAGGTGTTGTAGACTAGCGCGGTGCCGTTCTGGTTGTACTTCCGCATCAGGTCCAAAGTCACCCGGGCGATACCGCGCTGGAAATTCTGAGATTCGGCATCGACAATGATGCGTACGCCATTCTTCTCGCATTTGGCACAGACTTGATCAAGGGCATCGAGCATTTGAGGAGAGGGAAGATCGCCCCGTGTAAACGCCTTTGTGACGACGGGTCCAGCGCCGGTCAATCTAATCCATTGCGTGAGTACAGTCATAGTCTGGGGAGTTGAAAGTCGAGAACATACTTGAGGGCGAGATAGTCACCCTGTCCAACAAGGTCGACAGTCTGCAATGTTCCTTCCCGCCAGGCATCGATGCTGGGACAGTAGCCAGCATCGGCGATATTGGTTTGCTTTGCTCCGGGGGCATACTCCGCCTGGTCGCGGATATCAAACGTAGTTTCCTTAGCGTAGGTTAGGATGACACCTCGCAGACCAAGGTCCTTGAGGCCCTGCACCACGGCTCTGGTTTCGGTGTGTGTCTCTCCAGCACAGAATTGCCGGTAAAAGGTTGCCTTCAGCACAGCATGAAGTGCCGGGTTTCGGTCCACGTCAAAGAGCCAGCTTCGTCCTGGCTTGCACAAGAAAGAGAAGATTGAGAGTGTAGGCTTGAGTAGGGATGAGCGGGAAGATATGGTGTTGATGAGGAGAGAACGGAGGAGCATTGGAGCAGGAAGGGCAGAGAGGGCGGGGGCATGGGGGCGATTCTCGCTGGCCGCAGGAATGGCCTGTGAGACGGGTATCTCAGTAGTTGATGCAGATGTCCTGTTTGACTTAAACTGTCTGGACTGCAATGTGTTTGGTTTGGTGGCAAGGTTATGTCCTTTGGTGGCTACTCTGGTCGTCCATACGGACACCGGCCGGGAGTAGAGAGACGCCATTAGATGGACGATGATGGAGTGCACGAGAGTTGAATGGATGCAATTTTGGTCTTATCCAGCATCTTATTTCTATTACTATCAAGGAGGGGTACGCAGGAGGGGTTTCCTCTACTGATAGCATGGCGGCTGCGCTGCCGGTCCTTCATCTCGCCATGGAGATAGCGAACCCGAAACGTAGATTCGGAATGTCGCTATCAGGTAACGGAAACGTAGCGTTGAGGTCACACGGATTGCTACGGAGTCCTGGTTTTGGATTTGGTCGTGTGCGTATGGGAACGCCACCCGGTATACGGGGGAATGGATCTGGGACCTCCCTCGGGCAGGCAGCCGATGGAGATGGTGGAGTTGGATATGGGGCGGGGAACAATCCCGGTGGGAGATGCCACACTGAGTTTGTCTAAACTTAGTTCTTCCATGCTTCTATCAGCTTGGAGGCTGGTTCTAGACCAATCAGTCACATTGCCTGGAGAATCCGACGACAGGTTGTATTACTTTTTGGAGTATCTCCAGGTTTGGGCCAACGTTACTACCTTATTCATAGAAACCTGCCATGCATGCTAATCACCCTACGGGTAGCGGTGAGGCCGGTCCCCGAGACGGGATTAATCTTGGCGAACCCTTGCATGAGTGATCCCCAGATAGCGTGTCCCTAGCCGTCGGTCGTGGGATATAAAGATCACTGACACCTAGAAAGTGGTTGAGTGGAGTGCAGTAAAATGCATGGGTTTGGGTCGATAATTATCAAAGAGAACCTCAAGGGAGGGTGAACAAGATATTTCACGCAAGATTGACTGTGTTAGATAGTCATAAATTATTCTTGGCCGTCCTTGGTGGCGAGTCTGGCGTGAGGGTGTAGAGTGTGGGTGTTGGATGGAGACAGTGGTGATTCCCCGCAAGCGTATGGGGGATTGCATTCCCCAACCGGGTTTAGCGGGGCTCTTATCATGTGTTCTGGAGTAGGTAATCAACGGGAAGTCTGCCGATCTTACACTGCCTGACTTGGCATCCGCTCTCTCTCCGCATCATGATAGAGCCAAAATGAACTCGTTTGCGAGGCACTCGCGCGTGAAGAAGCGTTCATCCAACGCGTATGTGATCTGTCCGGTCAATTCCCCGGCAGACACGCTAATTGAGCCAGTTGTGTACGTTGTCGGAGACAAAAGATCAAGTGCTCGGGTTCCCAGCCCTGTGAAACCTGCAGAAAGCGTGACTTAGCGTGTGTGTTTGATGACCGTGATCAGAAAATTCTAGTCACTCGCGGGTAGGGATCCGTCTTCTCTCAGACTGGCTGGAGGAGTGCTTTTTTGTTGATCAGTCGAAGGTTCCTTGAGGACTTGCAGGCAAAGGTCGCTGCCTTAGAGCGTGCCAAAGGCACGCTCGCGTCGCAACCATGTGAAGACCAGACCGGTGCACGTCCCGATGATGGTTCGTCATGACTCTCTTATTCCCCCTGGTTGCCGTCTCTAACCATCACAGGGGACACGACCGATGGGGTCGAGGACACCGAATGGGACCCAACATTGGAGGGACAGACCGAGCTGACGAATCCATTGTCGACCGGCCCATCGACATTCATGGCCGCAGCATCTGGCCGTATCTGTAAGTTCCACCCATCTGCAACGATATACGGGGCGTTCCAGTCGCTCATCGGTGGCAGTCTACTTGGGAACATCGTCAAATTGGTCTTTTGCACGCAAAGTGCTGAGTTTGATCCACGCTCATCTGTATAACTCACCCCTGCCCACGGAGAGTCTTCTATTCGATGAATCTGCATACGACCTAGGCTGGGATGGTTCCAGAACCTCCGTGTCCCTGGAGGTTCCCATGACTCCCTCTTTAGATTACTCAATCTATCTTATCAACTCGGTGAAATTCCATGCAGGCCAATTGTACCATCTCTTTGACGAGGAGTCATTCATGGAGGGTCTCTATGGCTTTTATGACAATTCAGGGCGGCAGATGTCTGTGTGCCCTCTGTGGTACATCCAATATCTGCTCCTTATAGCGTTCGGAAAAGCCTTCACCGTGCAAAGGAATGATGGCAATACGCCAGTGGGATGCGAATTCTTCGTGAAAGCCCTACAGCTTCTTCCCGACTTGACTGACCTCTCTCGAAACCCTATCATATCTTCCGAAATCCTCTGCTGTATAGCACTCTATCTTCAGGCACTCGAGTTCCGCTCGTCCGCCTATGGCTTTGTACGTTGTGTGATCCGCATAGTGGGTCATTGACTAACATGCTCTACAGATTGGCCAAGCTACGCGCATCGCTCTTGCACAAGGAATGCACACAAACATGCCTGTTGAATCGCTCGGACAAGACATGGTGCAGAGGCGCCGCAAGATCTGGTGGACCATTTACGTTCTAGACCGGCAAATGACCTCTCTCATGGGTCTGCCGCAGTCTATCCAAGAGAGCCACATGCATCACGAGCTTCCCTTGTTTCCCAACTCCCCCCAGAAGCTGATCGCTCTGAATCTCCAAATCAAGATGTGCCATATCATTGCGGAAGTAAATAACAGTGAGTCTTCCCCTCCATCTTTGAGCCACGACTTGCTGATATTTTCTTTTAGCGGTGTATGGGTCCGACGGACGATTAAACCGAAAGTTTCTTTCCAGTACCAAGACCGCGCTTGCAAGCACAGCAGGCTTAGGACCGGAGCTTCGAGGGTCGCATCCTTTAGAGTTGGACGAATCTAGCGTGAGCGGTATCTGCCGGCTTTCTGCGCACCTTCATCTTCTTTATCACCAGGTAAAGTTCGCCGCGCAGACATGGCACTGGACTATTCTAACCGAAACAAAGTGCATCGTATTGGCAACTCGCCCCCTCCTTTTTTGCTTCTTGAAAATCAGATTGCATAGCACCGACCCCAGGGCCAGACCATTGACGTCTTCGACTGTCTCACGTCGATTGCTGCAAGTATGTGTCGACTCCGCGCGTCAGATGCTCAGTATTCTGGCTAGTCTACGCAGACAGAGCTTACTAGGTTGGCAAAGTCCCATGAATCACTTCAGAACCTTTCTGACGCATATTAGATAGCTTTCTCCCATTCGACCTGGAATCCACGTTCGTCTCCAGCATGGTTCTTCTGACGATACCGGCGATTGACCATTCTCTCCTCGACGAGACTGAAACTTGGCTGCGCAAAAGTTACCTCGTTTTGAATGAGATGATCTCGCGTGGAAACCGCATCGCCGCCTACCGCAAGAACGAGCTAGACCAACTCAACTCCATGCTCTCCGACCTTGCGCGTAATACGTCGAAGATTGACCAGACCCCAACATTATCTCAACTTCCCTCCCTATTTCCCCTTTGCAGCGACGGCCAGACATTGTCGGACCCGGATGCCACGAGTGGCTTCACAACAGCCGAGATAATGGCAGTTGCCGATTCCATCGATATTGGCGACGTAGACTGGATGGCACATGCCATGATGGAAAACCGAATATGGTAGGAGGATCAGCATTCCATGAATTCAGTTCATTCGAGTGTATAGTAAAATCACTAAGTAGATAGCTAGATGACTTATGCGACCAGAAACGAGACCAAGACCAGACAGAACACGCTACATGCATCCTCTATGCTCCATTAACTACAGCTTCGCCTTGGCCGGAAGCACTTCCGACAACTCTCTCGTCTGTCCAACCCGCCAGCTAACATCTCCCCAGTTCGTATCACCCTTACCAGCAGCAGGAGGATTCTTCCACCGCCAACGCTTAACTGCCTGTTCACCATTCTTCTGGCTCAACAGATCCACCACCCAGCTGCCAAAGATGGGGAACATCTTGAACCCGTGGCCCGAATCCCCAGACAACAATACCACGGATCCCGACGACTCCGGCACATAATCGATAATGAAATCCGAGTCACTCGTATCCGCAAACCAGCACAGCGACTTCCGCACCAACGGCCTATCCGCCAACTCCGGCAACGTATGCTCCAGCAGCTTGCGAATCCGCCCCTCATCCTCCTCCGGCAGGAACGCGCTCGTCTTCAATGCCGCAGGCGCATAAGACACTCCCGTCTTCTGATCCGTATCGACATACCCACCGCCCATAGGACACAGCTTGAGCAGATTGGTCTTCGGGTCCGGCTCGAACAGGAAACCCAGATCACGCGCATACGTGACAGGAATACCACGGAGTCTTGACGTCTCTTCGTCGGTCAGATGCACATGCGCAACAGACCACGACTTCGCAACAACCTGCGTGCCGATCTGAGGCACGAGCCGTCCTGCCGCAGCTCCCACCGCGACAATCACCCGTCCTGCGGGATGGAACCGTCCGTTTGTTGTCCGTACACCCTTTGCAGTCTTCTTATCTGCTCCATAAACGATCTCACTGACAGCACCGACTTGCGCACCGAGGAAGAATCGTACACCGGCGGCCTGCGTGGCGCGGTAAACTGCTTGCAGCGCATTGGCGGAGTGGGCATATCCGTCCAGCGTGTTCAGGTATCCAGACCATTCGGGGAATTGGCCTGTATGCTGCCAAAAGCGCTTTCGGATGACGGTGCTATTGGGGAGAGGGACAACATGCGGGGCGATGGCGGGGTTTCGTTCAGCGGCAGCACGGAACCGCTGGAGGGTGTCGATGGGTTTTTGGGTGGCATCGCCACTGACACAGTGGAGGAAGCCGGTCTGGTGGAAGTGAGGGGCGAGGATAGGGTTGGATTTCCAGGCTTCAATTGCTTGCTGTATTGAGTTGCTGCTGTTAGCTTTGCTACTACGAAACTTCATGACTTGACTTCACTATAGAGAAAGGGCACGTACCAGAGTAAGATCGGTGTAGAAGTCATCTTCGTACTCGGCACGCACGATCTTGTTCAGATCGTTGGCGGCGGAGAAACGAGACGGTACTTCAGCATCCTTATCGAACACGGTTATATTCGTGTATCCAGTGTTCAGCAGATGCAGGGCCGTGGAGAGGCCGAAGGCGCCGGCTCCGACGATGGCTAGGGGGGAATCCTTGCTCGACATTTTTGAATATTTAGATCGAAACCCAGACTACAAGAAAATAGCAGAGAGCCTGCTTTGGCTTGGTTTAGATATATGTATAACTTTTTGTAAGTACCTATCACGGCGATCGTATGTTGCTGGCTATCTGATGATATGGTCGGGAGGCCTGCCGATGGTTGCACCGGGCGGACTTGCCGGTGCGGGGCTTCTGCTGATATCGCGGGGCCTTATCGCTCCGACTGGATGGTGAGAACGTATTCTTTGGAATGGCTTTGGTCTGGAATGCCTCATGGTGTCTGATGGTTGCTTACTGCGTCTGTTTCTATTCTCGGGAGGTGTTCCCTTCCTTTCTAACAATAGACAGTGCTCCGTATAATCTGTCTGTATGTGGGACTACCTCCATACCCACCATCCGCTTTCATGATATCCTCTCTCCTCACTTTCCTCTTACTATGTATGTATGGACTGTCAGTGGCGATAGCAACCGTGAATGACGTCTCACTGGTAGATCCCGAGACATCATGAATTGAAAAAAAAAAAAAAAAAAGATAGTTTCCGGTTCAATCATCGGGGAGCCCCCCGTACACTTTCCGCCCTAGCACCTTGACGATAATGCTTCTACAACACGGTGGAGGAGAGGTAACACAGTAAGCCTAGACCCTACTCCAAAAATAAAACGGTGACGCACAACTGGATATCTTCCAAGAAATGACGAATCTACTATGGCATGTCTCCTCTATAAGACTCGGAAAACTACGTCCCTCACACGGCTACGTTGCCTTCTTGCCTCTAAAACATTCTCCAACCACACACTCACGCGTGAGGAGACTCCTCACCGCATTTGCAATGTTAAAAGTCCAACTGGGTACACATCCCACCTCCCCACGCCCATCTATCCTTCCTATCCTATCTCTTCGTACGCGGCACGCATCCAAGATCACCCACACAAAAGTATCCCATCATACAGGGACAACACAGCCGTTTATAGTCAAAGAAACCCGCCAAGACAGACGAGGAGACCCAGTTCTCCGCGTGGGGCGGGTACTGCGACATGTCCTTTCCGATAGAGGCACAGGCCTTGTGGAGATGCCGATTCATGCGGGGAAGCTGTCCTGGGCTGCCCGGGAGGTTTCCCGACAATGACTAGTTCAAAGGATTTGGTTGCACCTATGATATACCACATTTCCGGACCATATTCCTCCATATGCATGAGTTGCGATCGAGCTCTTCATCGGGCCGGGATAAGTTCCCCAGATTTGGTTAGTCGTCCCTGAGGGAATAGGTTGTTGGGACTGCGATGTTATGGTACATACTTATATCGGTGTATAGGCCGGGCTGTGACGGAGTCATAGACGTTGATACCTTTTTTTGATTGATTTGGCTTCTTGTCTGTCCTTTCTCCTTCTTACAATTGTCTCAGAATCTCCTTGTGGATATTCATCTCAACATCTACCGCTGCCATGGGTCTTAACCGCACGGTCAACATCGTCGGCTGCCACTGTGCCGGCGAATTTGGCGATGTTATTGTGAGTGGCGTGCTCGATCCACCAGGCTGCTCAACCATGTATGAGCAACTGGTGGCCGATGGTCTACGCCAACTCCTGCCAAACGAGCTCCAAGGCCGTCCAGCCATGTGCACCAACCTGGTGCTTTCCCCCTGTAACCCTGATGCAGATACTGGCTCCTCATAATGGATATCAAAGAGTATACCTCAATGTCCGGGGGCAACCGGATCTTCACCGCAACGTGAACCAGAGCAATACTTCCTCGCGCCCTCTTCCCACACGTCCCAATTCCCATCTCCCAATCCTCGTCTATCGCGACGTGCTTTCAGATACCAGCCCGCCGAGAATCCTCAACGTGAACAAGTCCAACTGCTGGATCAAATGTAGTCAATGGAAGATCTACAACGTGCCGCATTTCCATGCCACCTATCACGAATGGTACGGCATCGTCAAGAGAAAGACGACCTATCAGTTTGGTTTGGGGCCGAAAGATCCCCCTTTCAATGAGGAAAAGAGCCTAGTGTGCTAAAACTGACGATTCAAAAGGAGGATGTTTTTTCCGTTTTAACATTATTGCTTGGGAATCTACTGTGTAGAAGGTAATGTATGCAGTATATAAACTCTGTAACACTGTTGAGTGGATCAAGGAAACACACTGCCTAAACCGATATGGACAAGGCGAACGAATATCACCAGCGCTAATATACACCAAGTCTTGCGCAACGCTCGATAAACCTAGCTAGTTCGATAACTATATGCATGGCAAAATCAACAAATCTGCCCAAGGCGAGAACCGAAAGCGAAAAGGGTCAGAGAGACGCCAGAAATGCTATAGACAAAGAACACCCGACGAGCAGCGTCATCGAGGATACAAACCACAAAGTGATAAATCACTCGTTCTCTTTCACAAATTTCACAAAAGCCTTCTTATGGACGAGTCCTGCGTACTCTCCATTTTGAAGGACACAGAGATACCGCAATCCCAACTTGGTAAAACACTGATAAACAAGGTCGATCGGTGAATGAATATCCAAGGATATAGGTGCCTGGACGCGATTAGCAGCTATAAAGAAGCTGGACGAGTGGGAAAAACTTACTGGGTCGATATACTGGCCAAAGTCGACCCGATTAGGGCCAGGGAGCTCATCAGCATCGGAGATGACCACAGAAGTATCCACCGCCATCAGACACAGTGAGTTCTCTTCATCCTCCAGGTTGTCCAGCGCGTATTCAAGGTCGGGTGCGGGGATCAATCCAGTCAGAACGTTGTGGCGCAGAATTGGAAGGCCACCGTCCAATTCACCAGCCACAAGCAGATGCTGGAGTTTGGAGCGCAGCTCAGAGGCCGGCACGAAAGGAGACTCCGAAATATCGATAATACGACTCTTCCGTACCGGTCGAACAATGTCTCCGAGCTCAGCATCTGACGCAATCTGAAGTTTGTTGTCGAGGAATGGATATGAGTTCATATCGGTTAAGAGATCCTGTCATCGTCAGTACAGAGCTAGTGCGTACACCATTAAATTACTCACATAGATACTGCGTGGCTCAATCGCATCGGCAGTCCATTTCGCACAAAGAACAGCCAGCGAAAATGGCAGAACATGGTTTAAACTACCAGTCAATTCAAACAGAATCACGGCAAGGGTGACAGACAACCGAGTAACACCACACATAGTCGCTCCTGCGGCAACCATTGCATATACACCGGGCGTGACACAGGATTCCATGCCAGAGACGGCCGGGCAAGATGATCCAAACAGTGGAAAGGTTGGGTATTTGATCACGAGATATTGAGCTGCATGGCCGACGATTCGGCCCATGAGGCCACCGACCACCATGGACGGCACGTAAATCCCGGCAGGAACCTTGATCCCAAAAGTTACCACGGTTAAAAGACTCTTGATTACAAATGCAACCAGGAGATACCGTATAATTTCGCCAATACCGTCTTCATTAGGGCACAGCCCAGTTGACGAGGAGGATTCTCGATCACACGGGGAAGCCAGCTCGAAGAGAAGCTCGGACACTGGTAGCTTCGTATAACGGTTCCAGAAGCTCACAAGCCCAGTGACCAATGCCACGAGCACAACTTCAAGCATGGGCCAACGTTTGATGACCGGGATGCGCCGGAACGACTTCGCCCAGACGCTGGATGCTTTGATAAATAGAGCACCTAGAGCACCACCCAGAATTCCCAGGATGACGAATATCACCAACTCAAAGATCTCCCAATCGCCCGTATACCGAACCTCGAACAAGACGATCTTGCCTGTTCCATATGGATTGAGGAACTTGAGGGACAATGTTGCTGCAATGCAACAAAAGAATGTTCTAAAAAGCGTCTTTGGAGGGAAGTAGTAGCTAACTTCCTCTAGACTGAAAAGAACACCACCAATCGGGGCACCAAAAGCAACCGCCACGCCGCTGGCGGCACTGGCGCTTAGAACTTCACGTCTTTTTCCATCATTTTGGTTGTACTTGGAAAACAGTCGACAGCAGATATTTCCAACACACGTAGCGATATGGACGTATGGCCCTTCCTTTCCGAGACTGAGGCCCGAAGATACACTGAAGACCAAGGCGATCGTTTTGATGGCCAAGGTCTTAAATCCCAAGTAGCCGTGCAAAACAAAACCACTGTTGATCACCTTCACCTCTGCCACACCACTTCCTGCAGCAGAATAGTACACCATGTCCGGGCGAGTCGGGAAATTGGCATACTGCGCTTGCGGGCTCATGTCAGAGTCTGGGGAACCGGCGTCGTTGCTGCGTCGTCCACGGGTCTCTGCCGCTGCTAGATTTTCGTCCAGGGTAGCGAGCGATATTGAAGATGGGACGACCGTCTTGGTGAATAGTGTGAGGAAGCACGAAACCATGGACAAGATAAGAACCCAGAACACAAACACAGCAAAATCTACCCACTGGTCTTCGGCCCCTGAAGGTTTCAGTATTCGGGACCATGATCGCCACTGCGGGCATTCGTAGCTGTCTCCACAGCATGCCTGGTGACTGCGGAACCACTGCGTGGTGCAGAAACCCTCCTTCACGTCAAAAACGAAATCCTCGGTCACATCAACAAAGTACGCAATAGCTGCAGTAATACACCCAATCAAGGCGACTAAGACCCAACCCTGGGCACCATCAAACCAGGCAAGAAGTCGACCGCGGACATCCTTTCTCGCACGTAACTCGCGAAGGCGAGCTCCATCTGCGATGCTATCATGCACCCAGTCGGTCGATGTAAACTGGTCATACCATGTTCGGTCGTCCAAGAAAGATGACGAGCCAAATCCGTCCTTGGCAGATGCACTGATGCTATTCGGTCGGTCATCTTCCGTGCTCCCTCGCCGGCCATATCGAGTGTTTTGCGAATTCGCGCGGCTGTGATGGCGTGATCGGCGTAGACTTCCGGACATCAACGTGTGTCGGAAGTTGTTGTCGGCGGTCGAGTTAAAGGATATATTGGTATATGAGCGACGAGGCACCTCCCGACGGCCTTCTCGAGAATTTCCTAGCAAGCTTGTGGTCTCGGTGACTTCCAGCGGGGTTTCCAACGACTGATACTCGGTGTGGGACTCGGAGAGGAGACTGTGGCTGCGTCGGACGGCCGACGGGGAAGGGGGAGCGGTTCGCGACACTGATCGCGGGCCTTCATTGTCGCTGGTGGGTTGCGACTCTTGGGACTCTTCGTGAGGGACAGAGGTGAAGTATGACGGCACCGATCGGGGCATTTTGACGATCTATTGAAGCGATGGGAGCTTCCGGCCTAAATCGGGCGAGCTGGATCGGCCGTTAGCCCCTATCCGGGCGACGGGATCATGGCGGCGGGGGATCGGGCAGACGGGCAAATGGATGTAAGATGCAGCCATACCAAAGAACATTCTCCCTCAGGGTGCACCGCTCTCGATCGAACGCGAGGATGAAGCTGTGTAACGAGGTAAGCTGCGTCAGACGCTTTCCCCGAGTGCTTTGTCTCCGACAGCGGGCGGTGTGGATGAGGGGGAATGGGGAGAAGACGGATGAGGCGAGAAACAAGCGAGAAACGAGCGAGAAACGAGCGAGAAACCGAGCGTGGTATACGGAACAGATGGAAGAACGGACAAAGCAGAGGCAGAAGGGGTCAGAGGCGTGCCATGATGAGGAGGTTGAGGTGGAGGAGGAGAGGAAAGAGGAGGAAGACTTGGGGCGCAGGCAGATGACCGGCTGTTTCCGCACCCGCCAAACGCCCGCCATCATCTGATGCCATCCTCCCTTTCGGCCTCATTCACAACACCTCCACAATGCGCATCGCATCCTTCCCCTCCGCCCATGACTCCACCACGCGCGCGCTCAGTCGTCCACCGGCCAAATACACTTCCCCGTCTGCATCTCCCCGCCGACGCCATCTGCCTCACCCGCCACGGCTGCACGGCGGTGAGCTGACGTACGCTTGAAATGGGGGAGGCCGCAAGACTGGTATGGATCCGAGAGTGTACATACACCAGTCACTAATCCTTCACCAGATGGCGACAGTCGCAATGCAGTCTTCCCCCGCTGCTCAACTGTCACCCACGCAGGGACGTTGGCGAGCTGATCATGGCGCATGGGAGGGTCCAATGACAGCCCTGAGTCCTCTCCTGGCAGTGGCGATGTCTGAGATTCCCAACCCATGGCTTTGATACATGCAATCCCCACACGAATTACATCGCAACCCGCACATGCACCAGCGCAAAGACCGTGCGCTATGTCCTTGGTCACTGTGCATTTGCATTCCTTTGAAATCCCGTGCCAAGCCTTAGCCGCATTCCGATCAACTCAGCGGACAGGCAGGGGTGTTTTGCAAGGTAAGGCCTCGAATAAACTCTTTGGGATTACTGATACATCCTTCGATATCTGCTTGTGGAGAAGGCATAACTCGTAGACTCCAGACATTCTATGCAGCTCAAGTTGAACATATCCTTTGGTGGGCCTATGGATTGGCCATTCCCATCTATCTTGGAGCGATTGGGGTGGTCCAACCACATTTCCTCCATGGCACCAGAAGAACCCCGTCATATCCTCCCGATAGGCTGTAGCATGACGAGTTACTATGCAGCTTTTCGCCTACTTCAGGACATTTGTTCCGAAGGTTTTGGCTCGGTGATCTTTGTTCAGAAACCCTCTTGAGAAATATTGAGTTGGGTATGATTGAAGTGGGCACTCATTAGACTCAAACGGAGAGGCCACAAATATACTGCTTAATACCACCAAGGAGTGTCTACGATTATCAAAGTCGCAACATGCTCACGAATTTCTGACTCTGAAGACTGTCCTCCTTGCTGGGAACACGCTGGATCAAATCCCCAGGAACAGACTCAAATCCCCTCTGCCTACGATACACAAAACCATTGAGCCAGATCAGCGTCAACGCCACCGGATACTTCTCCTTGAATATCAAGAAGAGCCTTGAGGTTTCCAAACTATGTATTAAGGTTGCTACTTTCATTGTGACTTGCTTTTTGGATTGAGGGATAAGAGTCTCAAGGACGCCTCTCCCATGCACCAATCCAAGCGTGTAAAAGCATCTCAATCAAAATATATCCCTTTCGATCAGAGTTCTCAATGACCGGGCTTCATGCCTCTCCCTCATCCTTGGCCCATTCTTCTGCATCGAACTCGTTGACGCCCACGATTAGGTGGCCTCTGTACTTCTCACAGGCGGGCCGGGGTCTCTAACAACCCTGTCAGGTTTTGCCTCGTCACAGCCCGGGAAGCCAACCCAGACTCACCTTCAATCCGGAATATGCAGGGAACTTGGACTAGGTACTCGCCTGAATATCAACATCCCCATTCGCATGGCTAAACGCCTCGTTAGCGCAGTGACCTAGAAGAGGATCATTGAAAATTGCATTACATGGTATAGCTTTCAATATTATGCATAGTCAGACCGACTGATGATGATTTCTCTGCGAAGGCTATCCAATGCAGGCGACTGGCGACCGTCTCGCCTTGACCAAGCATGACCTTTCAAATCAGTATGATTTGCCCCTTAAAAGTACCATTCAACTAATCTTATAATCCATATCTAGAACCCCAAAACCTTCCCAAGATGCCTGGTCTGCACCGTTTGGCCGGGTGGCTCGCATGAACCCGCCCTTGACACCATGGATTTCTGTCACTGGCTGCACCACCTCGACCTCTGCCGCGTACTCGTTGGAATACCATTTTTCACTCAGAACCGTATTAGCCGGGAGGAAAGCAAATTCTGGGAATGCTGCCTGAATAGCAGACAGAGCTATCCTTGAACTGCGGTCGACGTTGTCGCAGTAGCGCAATTGGAAAAATTCAGGTGGCAGTGCAGCACGCATGCTTGCTTGTATGGATTCGGGATATTTGCCAAGCGCAAGAAGGAGCAGGTTGAACTGCATAAGGGAAACCTTGCCGTGGTAAGACCCCCCGTTCAGGGCTCGATAGTATAGGCCGGTAAGGGCTGTGATGGCTCCCATGCAGCCAGCGCCGTAGTCAGCCACGGGGAATGGGGAAACTATGGGGGTCTGGCGGCCCATGAATTTTCCTTGCTCCCATGCCACGCCAGTGAGCTTTGTGGTGTTCAAGATGTCAGCTGTTGAGGAAGAGACAACAGTGAGTAGTCCTGACGAAATAGGCACGAACTCACACAGTCTGCAATCTGCTGCCATCCAGGCCGTCCAGCCCATTCTCCCTGGTGGCCAAAACAGGTTTCGTCGACGTATATAATGCCTTTACCTCGCTTTTTTGCCAATGCAGTGAGACTTTCCACACCAAATCCCAATCTATTCAGCACGCCTGGTCGGTAACCATCTATGAGAACGTCGGCATCTGCTAGAAGGGACATGAAGCGCTCACGGCCTCGGTCTGATTTGAGATCAAGATCAGCGACGCGCTTGCCCATGTTCCCGTCAACCTGGAAGAAAGGAACGTCTGGGGTCTTCTGGTTTGTGATCCTTAAGACCTGGGCTCCATATTCAGCCAGAATTCGTCCGATGACTGGGCCCGCAATCACACAGCTGAGTTCGAGAACTTTGATGCCATCAAGAATTCCATGTTTCCCGTCCGAGAAGAAGGCTATAGGAGGGGAAGAGGTCTCAAGGGTGGAGACTCTCCACCAAGGCTGCTGCGTATTGACCTTGCCCTGCAGAATCCAGTCAGTCAGCGGATGCTGTGATTGATGGAAGAGCAGCATACATGTGCACAGTCGATGAATTCTTCGTTCCGATACGCTGTGACACCTGCTTGCCGTCGATCTCGGTTCAGCGCTTCTAATTCATCCGCGCTAAATTGACGCACGTGTTGTTCAATTAATTCAACAATCTCCTCATATTCATTGATATCGCGGTGATATCCATCCAATCCGATCATGTTCAGAGTCGCCGTTGGGTTCAAGCACCCGTGAAGATGGAAGAATTCCCCCTCATTCTTGGTCCGATATAGATTGGCCGCTAATCGACGGTATGGATTTGATTGCGCTGAATGAATATCTGTGTCTAGTTGAATGAGATGCACTGTTCTCTCGAAGCGAAACAAAGAGTTCCTATGCTTACCCTTCAGCTTTGATTTCACCCCCGGACATGTCCTCGACAAACCATCGAGTTTTGCGATCAGCGCCTGGAACCCGAACGCAGTTGCTTTTTCTAAGTTGACCTTGACTTCCCTCTTACCTTGTGCCCCTCCAAACCGCAAATCGGCCAGGGCAGCAGCTACAGCACCCTCGATGCCTTTTAGGGCTGCCAGGCACTCTGTCACTTTTAGAGGAATTGGATAGAATATTTGGTCATGAGCTGTATTGAAGGACACCATATCCTTTGCTTGAACCGCAGCAAGGGGAATATTAAGCTCCGTCGACTGGGCACAGAGGACTGAAAAGATTCTTTGGGTCTCCTCCACGGGGGAGTACGATGTGGAAGCCATGAGTATCGACTCATTGTGAATTGAGAAAGCTTCTTATATCTAGGTGAAAATTGAACACTTGAAGCTTTTCCATGTGATCCAATTTCCAACATACTCCGCGCATTCTGCGCCTCTGTGTGACGTCATTTAGAAGGTTTCTAACTAAAAAGGCATCATGCATAAATGAAACTTTTCTGGGATATAACTTAGTTGTTTCCAAGAAATTCAAGGATATAACTTGATTGTCCCCAAGAAGTTCGAGGATGGCCCTTCATGCCTCTGGTACTCCCCTCTATTCACCCGGATCCTGTTCTCAAGTGACTACTTAATCATGTGAGTGAACATCATGGGCTTCTTGCCTCATCACTCATGTATTAATTGTAAAACTAGGGTGTACACTGCGTCATTTGCCTTCTTTGAGGCGCTTTGGGAGGTTAGTTTGGGCTGATCCCTGAAGATACGCCCCCGCTAATCGTTCAGACTGGCGTTCTCTGTGTCTTTGTAAATCTGGGGTCGGATCATCCACCACTGATGGAAGCTATTCTTAAGGGCCAAAGAGAAAACCCGAGAGAATTTCCCAAAATAATTTCATGCCCTACAGAGGTAAGCCAGTGCCCAACTGGGAATCATTCAGGTTTTAGATGAACAACGATACTAAGGCTATTCGTCTATGTCTATTAGATGGTTGCACTCTCCATGGCCGACGGATTCGCCAGGCTGACAGGCCGTGCTCAGGCAGTCATAGTGCACGTCGATGTTGGAACACAGGGTCTGGGTCCTGCCATGCATAATGCATCTTGTGGAAGAGCTCCGGTGCTTATCTTTGCCGGATCATCTCCTAGCACCTTGGAGGGTGAGATGTGTGGATCTCGTAATGAGTTTCAGCACTGGTTGCAAGATATCCCTGATCAGAGGCGCATTGTCTCCCAGTACTGTCGCTACACTGCAGAGATAAAGTCCGGCAAAAACATCAAACAGGTAACAAAGCGTGCTCTCCAGTTTGCAAACAGCAACCCACAGGGCCCTGTGTATTTGTACGCGACTCGAGAGATCATGGAGGAGGAATTAAACCCATACACAAGCATTTCCATGAACACCATCGGCCCATCCGCCCTACCTGACTCCGCCGTTGACCAGATTGCCTCTGATCTCGTCGACGCATTGGAACCCCTTGTCATCGTCGGCCATACCGGCCGTTTTCCATCTGCGACGAACGCATTGGTGGAACTAGCTGATTTAATTGGGGGAATGCGTGTTCTGGATACTGGTGGGAGTGATATGTCATTCCCAGCCAACCATCCCGCGTCACTTGGTACTAGGTACGGTGTCCATGAGACAATTCAGACTGCCAAGACGATCTTGGTTCTGGACTGCAGTGTTCCCTGGATTCCTGCTAAGTGCAAACCGTCTGAGTCGGCCAAGATTTATCACATAGATGCGGACCCCCTGAAGGAGAACATGTCCTTGTTCTGGATCAACTCACTCGCGACTTATCGAGCAGATTCTGCAACCGCCTTGAGACAGTTGGTTGACTTCGTTAAAACCAACACACGCACGAACGAGTTTCTTAGTTCAGCTGAATGTGAGCGCCTTCGGACTTCCCGAATTATCTCCCAGGGACAACGGCAAAAGACTTTAGAGGGCATTTCCTCGGCACCATCGGGCGAGAATTCCGCTCTGAGTGCCCCTTATCTTGTCTCCCAAGTGCGCAAGAGCTGCCCTCCGGATACTATATGGGTTGTCGAAGCTGTTACACTTACAGAGATAGTATCAGATCATATTTCTGCAAATCTCCCTCATTCATGGATCAACTGTGGTGGCAGCGGTCTCGGCTGGTCTGGTGGAGCGGCCCTGGGTGTCAAGCTTGCTAGTAGCTATTTGCACCACGACCAAAGATTTGTCTGTCAGATCGTGGGTGACGGAGCGTACATGTTCACCGTTCCGTCCTCGGTCTATTGGATATCGAATCGATACAGACTGCCAATCCTTACTGTTGTCCTGAACAACGGGGGCTGGATGGCACCACGTCGAAGTCTCCTCATGGTTCATCCCAACGGTGCTGGTCAGGACGCAACGACCGATGAGCTGAATCTCTCTTTCAAACCGGCTCCAGACTATGCAGGGATTGCCAAGGCAGCTGCCAGTAGGAATCTCTGGGCGGGTTGTGCATCAACTGTTTCGCAGCTACGTGAACTGCTATCCAAGGCTATCCAGTCTGTGTCTCAGGGTATTGGCGCGGTCTTGGAAGTGCAGCTGGATAGCTAATTGTTTTTACAGCTGGAAAGTGACAAACTTTCACGCAGGGTTACGTATAAGAAAATCAGAATCAATGTGGGGTGACTTTAAGGACCCCTGCAAATACCATTCTGCCAGGTATCTGTGACTTCAACCCATTATAGCAAGCGTATATGTCGGTTTCCAAGCAAGGGGAATGTCATGTGTCCACAAGTGTCAATCAAGTTACGGAACCATTAAGAGTGATCAGTTCACCTGTCGAAAGGATGCCTGGGGCTTACATAAGGCCCCACAACAAGATGTGTGAACTCTATTTCAGGTCCTGTTGAACTGACACCTCACCATTGACCTTTCCATGTGTCTGGTCTGTGAGGAAGTCATTTACTCTTTCAAGCCTGTAAGTGCAAGGAAATCTGCACATTGACGCCTCAAACTCCCCAATTATGCTGACCGCACGTCAGAATTACTCTATTTGATCTTTTTAGCAGGTTTTGAACAATATGCATCAATCCAAATGAGTAGCAACCGCTTTCCTCTGACCCCCAAACCTGCTGGGATTTGAGGGAATCTAGACTCTACTTGGAGAATGCCCCGATGCCCCTTGTAGACTACTTGAACAGCTGATGACACTTTAAGCCTCAAAGCGACGTCAGTTTTACAAGGACAGTTGCATAAAGCTGGAAAGTCCCTGCGACACTACATGGGCATTGTTGTTCCCTGCTACCCAAACCCTACGGTCAGCTAGGTATATTTATTTTGGTTGTAAAGGAACCATCTTCTGCCTTTAAATCAGTCTACTCGACTTTTCATTCTTGGAGTCTAAGCGATCACCGCACCAAGTCATGGAAGGGGTTCGAAACATCCTCAGCAATGCCGCTGATCTCTGCAGCAACGAAGGTGTTACTGTGTATCCTCGAGGAAGCGTCCATGGGACCGCAAAACATTTGACATACCAGGAGCTTCACGAGCTGGCCATACACAATAGTAAGCTTCTGCAGGGCTTGGATGGCTTTCGTCGGAGTCTTATCATTCTGCTCCATTTCGAGGATCATCTAGACAATATCGTCTGGCTATGGTCTGTACTCTATGCGGGTTGCGTACCTGCTATGTCAACTAGCCTACCAAAAGGCTCCGACAAGTGCAAGAAGCACTTGGATCATCTCAACCATCTCCTAGATCATCCTCTTTTCTTGACACGATCTTCCCTCCAATCTGAAATACCATCTGACACTGGACTGAGGATTGTCCATGTGGAAGACTTGACAAAACCCAGTGGGCAAATGCCATTAGACAACGCTACCAGCTGCCCAATGGCAAAAGCCACAGATGTGGTTTTGATAATGCTGACATCGGGAAGCACTGGTAAGCCCAAGGCTGTGTGCTTGACCGAACAGCAAGTGATGGCATCACTATTGGGGAAGTGCCTTATCCAGCCTGGTCGTACCTCCTCGTCATTCCTCAATTGGATCCGCCTCGACCACGTTGGCAGCCTGATTGAAATCCATATGCATTCTCTGTATGGTGGGACAAACCAAGTGCATGTCCAGCATGACGATATTCTATCCGAACCATCTGCCTTTCTTAGGCTTGTTGAGCGTCATCATGTTTCTAAGACATTTGCGCCAAACTTCTTCTTGTCCGAACTGAGCCGGTTTCTAGAGTCGAAGGCTGCGGTCAATCTCAACTTCAATCTCCGCTCGCTACGATACATTATATCTGGAGGAGAGGCAGTTGTGGTTGAGACTTGCGCGGCCCTCTCTCGCATCCTGCGCCGATATGGTGCTCCGTCGAACGTCATCGTCCCAGCTTTCGGAATGACCGAAACTTGCGCCGGCTCGATATACAATCTATCGTTTCCTGAGTACGATGAGAAACAACGAATGGAATATGCGTCCGTGGGTTTCTGCATCCCCGGTCTCGACTTACGGATCACTTCGAATGAAGATCACAAAGTCAAAGCCGATCATTTGGAAGTTGGGAACCTCGAGATAAAGGGCTCAGTTGTCTTTTCCAAATACTATAACGACGACTTGAATACCATGGATGCGTTTACATCGGATGGATGGTTCAAGACAGGAGACACTGCATTTGTGGATGCTTCTGGGAGATTGTGTCTTTCGGGGCGCACCAAAGATCTTGTCTCGATCAACGGGGTGAAATTTGATTTGGGTGAAGTGCACGCTGCACTTAGAGATGCTGCTATTGATGGCGTGACCCCAGGTTACGTGACTTGCTTTCCCTACCGTGAGCCGGGTGCGCAAACCGAGCAACTATTTATTGTATACGTCCCAGTCTATCAGGATAATGATCTCCAGGCGCGGTACGACACGTTGAATGCCATCTCCCAGACAGTCATTCTGCTTACGGGGAGTCGCCCAGCTGTCCTGCCGCTACGGAATCTTGAGCGGAACACCATGGGGAAGATATCGAGTTCCAATCTGGCTAAGGATCTGCAGGATGGGCAGTACCAGGCAGAGCGGGAGATCAACGCCGACCTTGTCGCGAGATATGAACAATCGATTCGCTCGCCACCAAACGACGAACTGGAACAGATTATGCTGGACGAGGTGGCGGATGTTCTTGGTCTCTCGACAATGTCCATTGGCACCGAGCGCGACTTTTTCGAGGCGGGATTGAGCTCCATTACCATGATCAAACTGCAAAGGCGTCTCCAGAAACGGTTGAAGCTCAGCCAGGAGCTTCCTCTTGCAACTATCATGACCTATTCAACTATTCGCAGCCTGGCGAAGGCACTACGGGACCATGGCACTTACACACCCGTGGTAACATTGCGCTCAAGTGGCACCAAAGCTCCACTGTGGCTCATCCATCCAGCAGCCGGCGAAGCCATGGTTTTCCTCAACTTGGCGCAATTGATAACGGACCGCCCTGTGTACGGTCTACGCGCCCGTGGTTTTGTCGCTGGAGAAGCCTACTTTTCCAGTCTGGAGGAATGCGTCGACATCTACTACTCGGCCATCAAGGCCAAGCAACCGCAGGGGCCCTATGTTGTCTTAGGCTATTCCTACGGGGGAATGCTTGCCTTTGAGATAGGAAAGCGCCTTGAGCATAACGGGGATGAAGTTCGCTTTCTGGCTACTGTCAACCGCCCGCCGCGAGTGCATCCTCGCCTCCGAGGCGTACAATGGTCCGATTGTCTGGTGAACCTGGCTTATTTTGTGGGGGTCATCTCTGAAGATGCATTTCGCACGCTTCTTGAAGAACTCCAGGGAAAATCGTCCAAAGCAGATGCTCTTTCTCGCTTGATGAGCATGGCAGATCAGTCACGTCTGCTGGCACTGGGGCTCGATGGGCCAAAGCTTGAAAACTGGGCAAATGTGACTCTGAGTTTACAGAACGTTGCGAGAACATATCAGCCTCGCGGGTCGGTGAAGCACATGGATGTATTGCACTGTGATCCGCTGGAGATGGTGGGAGCTAGTAAAGAGGAATGGCTGAAACGGTTGGAAGAATGGCAGGAATTTTCCAGAGAGGCGATGAATTACTATGGGCTTGAAGGGAAGCACCATAATGTACTTGCATTGGAGCATGTTAGATGCTTCCATAAGGTCCTTGTCAAGGCAATGGCGGCGAGAAATGCTTAGACTGCAAGAGTCTTTGATGGAATGGCCTGATTTTATATTCTCTATATTCTCTATATTCTCTAGGCATATTGACGGATCAAAGCGCAATTAAATTGCTCTGAAGTGCCGTTCCGCGATCCATAGCACAACCCCTGGCACTTGTGGCTTGCCACTGGCTTGATATGTCATATTTCGAACGTCGTTCCGCGTAGTGCTGGTATCCTAATAGGCAATGGTACTTACTTATGCTTATTGCTAATTTGTACTTTGCGCCGCTGTCACTTCAGCGGTATCTTGGCTGAACGTACGGCAGCCCTCAAAAAACCATCTAAAGCATTAGGTAGCTTATACATAGCCCTTCTGAACCTGAAATCGAAAATTCCTTCTTATCAGGATGTGTTCGGATGTATTGGGGTCATAAGCAGGGGCGCATAATCTGCTAGAGATGATGGAGATAAGGCGTAAAGAATGCATGAATCGATTGATCAGTCTATGGTGACTCTAATAAGGTTGTGCGCACTGCATCATATCTTGCCTGATAGCCACCAATACGGCGGCCACACCAACATATGGCATCCATCCAGCTAATACCAAATCAATTCAGTGCAATTGGATACTCGACTGTGTGTCTCCACGGGAATGAATGCAAATTATCGGCGTTAAGCAAACCGACATATTTTGCAAAAGCGCTAATCATGGCCAAAAAATCATCGCGAGCCTCAGAAATATTGGTATTTGTCGCAGCATACTTGTCGATGAGAGTTTCGATGTTCCGGTACGTCGCCCACAGAACCTGTGCACCAGCATATCCAACAAACTCCGCTGGGGTCGATGCAAACACCTTGTATAGGAAAATCAGGTGGTGAAGGCTAAAGTCCGGCTGCGTAGCAGCCAGTTTCAGTATATTGTTTAGGACATTATATCCGAGGGGTCGGATTTCGCCGTTGATGAAAACCATTGTTGCAAAGTATGAATGTTTGGAGCCGGCGCGCGACGAACACAGTCCTCTATGGGCAAGTTGCAGGTCATTGGATAGCCCTGACCATGATGTCTCGGTCTATTACGGCGTTATCGTAGAATTAGCTCATGCGAGACTTGCAACCGGAGTGGGTGGAGGACCTCTGCATGTATAGACTCAACTAAATGCTTGACTTCGGCAGTTGCACCTATCCGTTCAAGATGGAGCGACAAATGTCCTCCAGGCTCTGGCTGTGCTGCATCCCAGACAATCGCTTCGATAACTTCCTTCGTTTCACTACAGGCTTTCCACACGCCGTTCCCGGCGGCTCTCAATTTGTCCATATCCTCCTGGATCACCAACCCACATGGTGCGGCCGGCAAATATTCTGTCAATGGGCCGTATTTGATCGCGAGATGTTGCAGTCCTGAGAGGAATAGTGTGCCATCTGGCTCAGTCACCCTGTTGGCAACCTTATATTCTGCAGGAGTATACTGCACGAGTCATTCGTCAGTAGGAGGCGCTCTCTCGGTCCGTTGACGAGTGTGGAAGACGCACTATTAGTTTCTCTGAGGGAACCAGATGGTAGAGGTGGTCTCCGGAGACTAGAGCATGGTTTTGAAGCGATCTGTATGGTAGATGCTTATACAGCAGGTCAACTAGGTTCTTGTTCCGCGCATCATTCATGACAACGGTGACCGCAATACCCAGCCGGGGCCATTTTATTTTGATCATTCTTTGAGAAGTGGTCATATTTGAGTTGTTGTCTCGACAGATACACTATTTGTAAATCGACACAAGATGGTGTGTATTCAGACAAAATACGCCAGAAATGTGTTCTTTAATCATCGGCAACAGGGATGCGAGTTCATGCATACAAGCTTTCGTCTAGGTAACCCAAGTCATCAACGCCATACCTTGCACCTCTCGTCTCACATGAACTTGGAAGATTACTGGGGTACTATCGACGGTCCCAAGTTTAGACCTAACTTCCAGCCCTGTTATTGGTAGCTTAAGAGTTTATTTAGGGGAGGTATTACCCACAGACTATTTCGACCTGTTTTTGAGAGCCCCAGGCCCTTCTACTGCCGGTGGCGAGGTTCCATTGGTAGACGCAGGACGAGGCTTCAAAAGTGCTACATCTGGTGAATCGTTGATGTCATACAGTGGGAGACCAGCTTTTGACTCATAATGCTCACTATAAATTCCTGAGATATCTCGTTTCTATTTATTAGGTTCACAAGCGCCGACGGGATGAGTTGGGCTCGAGGATGCCTTGTTTTGTGCAAATTAACTTGCAGAAACTTGATACAGATGTCCTTCAATTTTGAATGTAGATTAAATCTGAAGGTCTCCTCTATTCACCATTGAAAACATTGGGGCTGTTTTGAGCGTGTACTTCTAGAGTTCTCTGGTCTGGATGATTTTTGAATCTTCAATCCCTATGAAATATTGTATATTCTTTCTTGTCAAGGAAGTCTACCTCTTTCAAATGACTAACTGAAAGAAAATATTTCCCTGAGTAAGTTCAGCCCCATTAGTGCAGTCAATCGTTGGGGATCTAGAAAAGCCACGCTTTATATTGTTACTGGAAGAGCAACGGAGAGAAATAGGTACTATAGCAATCTTCCACTCATGATTGTGAGACTCGCTTTCTGCACATGGCACGGAATGAGCGGTTCTGTGGAGAGAGTGGCTGACTGACGACAGAGGCTACATCCTGCTAGGAAGAGATCTATATGACGTGAATGATCGATGGATAAAACCAAATTTTGCCACCAATGGGGTTCCAAGCCACGAATCCTTCTAAACATATCCGATCATGACTCTTTCTCGATGTTCATATATGTAGATAGGTATGTATGCTGATGTGGTCATAGGAATTCAACCCTTTTTTGGTCTATCTTAGGGCTAGATGCTTTGCTGCATAGTAGCCACCGAATTAGCGTTCAAAGGCTACTGATAATCTGCTGATCTACTTCTATCCTTTTTTTTTTTTATGCTCTCGCAAAATAATCGCTGCTTCTAGGTGTTCTAGGTGATATCTCCGGACCTGGATCTGGACTACTTCTCCACCACCACTGCATATGATAGTCACATTTGGGCATCTTGTGAAGAGTTCCTGGTTTTTCACCGTACGATTTCAGGAGTGCACTTTGCTGATCATCAAAGGCCTAAAACATGAAAGAACTATCGCGGGTCTATAGAAGCTTGGGCGTCGAAAGAGTCCATGTGCATCGATCGATATCAAGCAGGTCATAATGTATTATCTGAGCAAAGTCTCAAGGTAGATACTTGTCATCAATCTGCAAAAAGCGGCTTGATCCAGAATCACTCTAGATGGGTGGGATAGAATCCCTTGGCAAAAGGGTCGGTCTTAGGGTGCATATTCCACGATCAGAAACCAGGTCATGAATTTCGGCTCAGTGTGCATTGTACACTACGGTCAGACCACTATGTCTATGTCGTCAAATCTCATTCAATTATGCCGTGCTAGGGAACTTTTCCCTTTTTTTTTTTTTTTTTCTGGTACATAGAAGTAGTGGAGATGAGGGACCTGCTGCAAGTCGTCCCCCACAAATCCCCACAACTACCCCGGACAGAGCCTGTCTGTCATCTCCGACAGATCATGCGGACTCCCCTTGGTAATGACTACTCACACAGGCGTTCGTCATCATGGTGGGGAGAGTCTCTGTTAAACCCGACGTGGCTGAGTTGACGTCGGTCTGAATGCCCCAAAACAGGATGGCTCATCCTGTAGGAATCAGCGAGTCTCCTTTCGTCCTCTCGCAGTCCCAAGCTTTCACGGTAATGCTAAGCTTTTTGTCACAATGCCTCCGTTATTTCACTCTCCAGAGACATGAAAGTCTTGTGACTGACGGATGCATAGCATGATTTCTCTATTATAATCTGAAATCAAGCCTACTATATGAGAGGCAACTACAGTAGGGCCTGAACCCTTGCGGTTCGGTGAATCCTTTCCATTAATGACTTGGACTGTCCAGGGAGATAAAGCCGATCCCAGACGCTATTAGACCCAGCAGGGTCAGCAAAGAAGAATGATTTGCTACAGACACCAAGTCTACGCGCGATATCTGTGGGGGGTCATCTCATCCCCACAGCTCCCCACGACTTGATCAACATTCCCTGTCTCCTGGGATGGTCGATGGTCGAATTGATAGAGCCCTCCACAGCTCCTCTGGCTCTCCATTAGTCCGAGTAGTTGGGGTCGTTTTGGGGAGTTCACCTCTCTCCGTGCTCCTTGATCTGGCCCGTTGAGCTGCTTTCGTGGCCAGCGAAGAGACTGTTGGTCGTCCGTTCTTTGACCAGGAGCCGTCTTATCTCCATGTGTCATTAGTGTCGGGCTCGTACCCACCTCTGCTAGGTTGAAAAGGCCGGTGTCTGCCCCATAAGCACAAGTATATCTTTTTCACAGTATTACCCCTTTCTTACCTCCACCTTAACAGTCGACCACACAATCATCAAGTTGCTACTCACCGAAATGGCAGACCACCAAGAACAGGTGCTACCTACCTCAGATTCCATTTCTCATAAGAACGAGACAACAGTTGAAAAGAATAGCAGCGAGTATCTTGAGAAAGCAGAAGAATACCCTGCCACGGCCACAGATATTGCGGTAGCCAACCTGTCTCCAGCGCATCGAGAATACCTTCTCCAACGCCATGGTACACTGGAACTGGATCCAATCCCAAGTGCATCTAATGCGGATCCTTATAACTGGCCTACATGGAAGGTATAAATCATGATTGCAAAATCTCCTTTAGCAATGCAGAATCAGCTAATAGTGGTCGAATGAGGACAGAAACTCGCGAACCTCATCCTAGTCGCATTCCACGCATGCATGTCAACATTTACTGCCTCCATCATTCCAGCTTATGAGGAAATCTCGGTTGATCTAGGCGTATCGATACAACGGGCCAGCTACCTTACCTCTCTGCAAATTGCTGTACTCGGTGGTGCGCCTTTGTTCTGGAAACCGCTTTCTCAACGATATGGTCGTAGACCTATCTTCCTCCTATCCTTGATACTCAGTCTGGTCTGCAACATTGGTTGTGCGAAGAGTCCAACTTACGAGTCATTGGCTGCCTGTCGTGCACTGACAGCTTTCTTCATTTCGCCTGCTGCAGCTATCGGAAGTGCAGTCGTCGCAGAAACGTTTTTCAAGAAAGAACGAGGTAGTTACATGGGCATCTGGACCCTTATGGTCACACTTGGAGTCCCTATCGGTGCGTCTGCCTCTTTCACGGAATCAGAAGTTCAATACACTAATCAAGGAATCAGGGCCGCTGATCTTTGGATTTGTAGCCAATCGTGTGGGCTATCACTGGATATTTTGGCTTCTCGCCATCATCAATGGCGGACAGTTCATTCTTTACCTTTTCTTCGGCCCAGAGACACGCTACCTCGGCAGTGCAGAAAATACATCCGACTTCAAAATCCAGTACCTATCACTCCGCCGAATTGATACCACTCCTCTGAAGCTCAGTGAATTCATCCACCCTTTGACTTTGGCGAGTAAGCCAAATGTGATGATCCCGGCCGTCGTGTATGCTATGGTCTTCCTCTTCGCTAGTGTCCTTATCACCGTCGAAGTCCCTCAGCTTCTTCAAGAGAAGTTCGGGCTCAACGCCGAACAGCTCGGTCTCCAGTTCTTGGGTGTTATCATTGGTACCATACTAGGTGAGCAAATTGGAGGCTCCATGTCAGACTACTGGATGAACCGCCGTGCGCGCAAACTCCAGCGCCGACCCGATCCAGAGTATCGCATCTGGCTTAGCTATCCCGGAACTATACTAGCCATCGTCGGGGTGATTGTCTTCTTGGTCTGTACCCAAAATGCGCAGGAGAAGCACTGGGTTGTATCCCCCATTATTGGAACGGCCATTGCTGCGTTTGGAAACCAGCTTGTCACAACGGTCATGGTCACCTACGCTGTTGACAGCTATCCTCAAGATGCGGGGAGTGTTGGTGTCTTGATCACCTTTGTCAGACAGACCTGGGGTTTCATTGGGCCGTTTTGGTACGTATATCCCTTTTATGACGGCGATGAGCAGCGTTTTCTGATGGGGATTAATCATAGGTTTCCTGATATGTTTGCCAATGTCGGTGTAGCAGCTAGCTCTGGGATCACCAGTGCTTTAATGTTTGTCTTCGGCTTCCTTCTCACCATTGTACTGCATCTTTATGGAAGCAAATGGCGCTGTCGTCTTTGACTGTGAGGTTAGCTATTTCTCCAAAATCTGCTGGTATGTATAATTGGTCGGCGACGTACTAAGAGTGAAACATATTCAAATGCATGTCTTTTGTACAAAGCGATACATCGTAATGAGCGCATTTCATGATTATCATTTGCAAGACACAAAGACCTAGTGCGAATGTCTCTCCGATCTTGCTGATATGGAAGCTTCACCAAATTAAGCGACAATACTTTTCATCTCTTCGCATAAGGCCTTGTTCCCCATAGAGCAAAGTTCAATATCGAGTTGGATTTAGTGCTGATCTACAACATCACAAGTAAAGCGGTGCTCACTAGGCGTTCAGCGAGCGTCTTACCGCCATGTTTAGTCTTGTTTCGGGTCAATTCAGGCCACTGTTCACCTGCCTTAATCTCCCATATACACTTCCCGCCTACGTATCGTTGTCCCTCTCTGCTTTCTTCGTTTGCCAGTTTCGATATGATAGCAATGACTACATCTCCCTCTCAGTCTTTTTGGTATTCGAGTTGCATTGTTTTGACATGAATCCCCACAATCAATCCACTCACCCACAAACAAGAAACTCTGAAGGTGAGATACTTAGTGACAAATAGAACTACAAGCCATATTCATTTACCAGACTTAAGGTATTTCCTAGGGCAGTACATTCACAATAAGATGGGTGAAAGCCGCTATCCTCACAGTAAATCTACTAATAGTAATATAATAGCCTCTATCACCAAGATTTCTTATCACCACAATCCTCCCTGTCCTGAGATCACTGAGTGAAAATTGAATCATCGAGCAAATTGAAATAATGACACTTGAAAAGGGGGCGAAGTAGTATATCATATATATTACTACTATAATGATAGGCAGTGAACTGCACGTTGCTAAGCACTACAGCTGAAGTAATGTTTTTAAACAGAGTACATTGATCCATGTGGCACTTTTTGGTCTCCTCTCCACAAGCTTTGCCGTTGAACTTTCTCTTTTATCGAGAAGACTATATTCGACAATCTGGCTTCTGTTAGATTGATCATTTTGCCTCGTACGAGAGACTGGGAAGTAAGGCATGTATCAATTCTCTAAGGGGTTGCTAGAATTCATCTTTTCTCTCAGGGGTTACCACTTCTGAGAACCTCTCCGAGCTGATAACCTGGTAAGGAAACGTCAGGAACATTTGAAAGGGTCATTATCATGCCGCACAGAGGAGGCCAGATATCTAAGCCGAAAAGTAGATTTCGAAAAAAAAAAAAACATATTTCATGGCAAATCTTGTGATGCTTATCTGTTATCTGTTATCTTCCAGTTGTAGCTCTATGGAATGCGTGTTGTTAAGAATACTAGAAGCTTGAGATAGCACTTTAGGTGAGCGCTTCAACAAATAGTTACTTCTCACAGCTTTTTCTACACAGCCCAAAGTTCTGACCAAGTGGGCACTATTGCAAAGTACTCAAAGTCAATCCCGCTACCTGTTTTTCCACGTCTTCAATGAGCAAAATGATGTAGTGGGGGAGTTCACATTCGGTTTGTATCCTGTTGTAGGAGCCGTGGAGGGGAGAGTCTCTTCGTTCCTCGGATACGATAATCCAAAGCATCTCAATCATTGTTTGAAATGTTTTTTCTTTTCGGGTGGAGAAATACTGGCTCTCCTTGAAAATAATACATTTGCTATTCTTAGTGAGACAATTCTTGTGTATGGCAAAGCTGAGCCGACCAAATAACAAGGCATTGCAGTCAACAGAACATGCAGTCTCCTTATCACGAAAGCTGATGAGAAGCTCATCCAGAGACGTGTAGATACTATCCATGGCCGCCTCGGTTTTTTTATTAAGATCATCTGAAGACACTAGATGTGAGTGGAGAGCTAATCAGATGACCAATGGAGAAACTTACTGATCACGGCACTCGGGATAGGAAAGCCTAAGGAACTAAAGGGTCCTGGGCATTGTTGAATGGCAATCAAAGTAGATGATGTGAACTCTTCTGCCGCCGAAAAAACCCAAGCCACCCATATCCACAAGGTAACCTCTCTTCCGTATGTCTTGGGAAAAGAACTTTTCAAACTGTTGATCCACAGTTCCTTGGCCATGTCAACGACGCCGTGGCATTGATAGTAGTCGACAACAACTGCGACACTAGCAAGCATTTCAAGGCTCATAGTTCGTGGAAGGTGATCCTGACGGCCATGCATGGCGTTCAAAACTACCAGCAGAGCGTCTAGATCAAAGTCAATCGCGGTGATAGATATGGAGCCAGTCGCACGAAGAAATTTGCCCTCTTCCCAATTGGATCCCAGCATGCGTTTGAAGTATGGGGAGGCGAGGGTCAAATGCTTTGAGGACACTTTAATCCGCACACCCTGGGATTTGACTTCGGAGTGTTCGACCTTCGATTCATTGTCGCGGGGAACCTTCAACGACGCGTCGCTAGGCGCATTCTCAGTTGATTTTTCCAGAACTATGATGACATCCCCATCTGGGTCAAGAACATGTGACAGTTCTTCCATACTCTTGAGTTCGATTGTAACTGCTTTGGTCGAACGTGACTTTGAACAGTATGATGAGGCCGTGACAAGCGACGTGCTACCAAGCGAAGAAGAATGGTCGCTGGTATGATTCTCGCGGGGTCAGAGTGGAACCAAATAAAGCACTACGCTAGTACTAGATAGGAATATGCATGTCTCAGGCAGCAAATTATATTCACCTGCGGCTTAATATAAAGATGAGATAGAGTGAAGTAGTCTACATTATTTATATCTATATCGAACATGGTGTATTCACTTGCTGAAGATGCTAGGTTACATATGTACCATATCCCGTTTTCCCTTCTGTCATCCCTTCTGTGGTTCTTTTTATTGTTCCTTGGTAAATAGTCATCATAGGATAAAGAATTATAAGTCGAATCAATAGACCTCAACAGCAAAGAGCAAGAACCACAGTACTATGTAGCCACAATATCTTAAAACAATAATTCAAGCTTGATATGTCTTGTAGATGATAAATCCTTGACTCTGCAACCCAATCATCCATTACCACGAGCTTGAGGCTATCTACACGCTTGACGACAAGATCCTGGCACAATTGGCAATTTGAATTTTGGGAATGCTTTTATATGAACCATTATTCAATGGCATGGAAAGACTATGGGATGGTCGTCAGATCGACGTAAAAAGTACATAGTACCTTCCTCACCAGGAGGTATATTCACGGAGACCACGTGGCTGTCTGATTCAATTTATTCTCTCACAACCTTTCAACTTCTGTTCCACTTCGCATCTCTCTTCCTTACCACCATCTTCTGTATTGACCTCCTACCTTCTCCCTGTTTTCTCCATTTCCATCGCCCTCCTCTCTTACCATCCTCTTTCTCCTCACGACTTCACCACGGATCTAAAAGCATCCCAACGACATGGCTAAGACTACATCACTCATTCAGTCCATGCATTAAACCACGGAAAATCCGTTCAGAAAGCTATCAAGTCCATTGACCAAGCAGTCTCAAGAGCTCTTCCTTTACCCTTTCCGGAAGGATTACGAATGTGTCCGAGTTGTGAGCATGAGATGGGATAATGATGACCTAGGCCTTGCGGGCATCGAAGCCGAGCTCTCGAAACTTTTTCACCAAAGTTCCACTTCGGGACAGAATCACTGCTTATTTCTTCGTCTTCAGCACGCGATGCGGCTCTTTCTATTCGCACGAAGCTTCAAAACCTGGTCTCAAATCACGACGGCCCATCTCTTTTCGTGATCGTGTATGAGGGCCATTCGTCCGCTAGTCAACAACCGCCCAGGTGCATGCGAACCTGGTCAAGAAACCGAACCAACCCCGCAGCAACCTTGGATATACTCCTGTGCATATCGCTGCGCTGACTAAACCATCCATGATCCTTCGCCCCACTGGAATTCTCCGAAGAGAAATAGCCGGGATTAGGCAAAGCGAATTATCAGATAGCAAAGTGCTTGAGTCGGAGTTGGTCGAAGGGGAAACAACCAATGTCCCTAGGGCCGAGGCATGGAAAAAGTGGCTGTTGACATCGATCCCAGATGAGGTCGCATATATGAAGTTTGAAGCCGCATTTGAGTCGAGATCCACTCTATGCCTCCAAAAAATGCCCATAGCTGTATGGGACATGATCAAAACAAACGAGTCATACAATTTTACCTCCTGTGGAGTCGAACAACTTGCTTCGGTACGGCACCCCAGGCGCTGGTGACGTTGCTGTCCTGCGTAGCCATCCTGGAAAAATTGACATTTCCTATGGTGACAAGAAACGAGCGTTTTTTATCTTCAGAATTGATCGACAGACAGAGAGAGGAATTGGAGCGCCTCAAGGCTAGTGCTAGACATTAGATCTTGCGATGAGTCTCCTGGTCCTTACTGTCCTCGATCAACACTGCGCTAGCGGCTACCCGTCGACTCTTTTACCCCTGCATGAGTGTCTTTTACCCATCCGATTCACCTTTGTATTTCTTATTGCTTCATCATGTATCTAGAGGAGAAATTTCTGACCTCGGAGTCAGAAATTTTTCCTGCCGGGAATACTGTGGGAGGAGAGTTAGGAAGGCGCCATCCGACCCCTTCCACCTTCCATTTCTATAGTGCCTATGCTTGGTAGCACTCTTCTCTCTGTGCTCTACAGCAGCGGTGGTTTCCGTTCCCATGTTTCGCTTTATATGCTTTATCATAACGGCTGAGCCAGCTTCAACAATCAGGTTTACCTTACACCTGTGTCTTTCGCAACTAAGGTATTAAGTAGTAAAGTATTCTTCGATAATCGTAGGTCCCTATCATCAAGACTCGTATCTACCAGTGCGTTCGACGGACCAGTATGTGTTTATAATAACAAAGTAGCTGAAACGAAAAAAAAAAAAAAAAATCTGTAACAGAAAAAGCAGCATCCCTCAAACTCAGCTGTCATTATTATGAGTATCCTCATTGTCCGAGGTTTCTTGCTGTTTGGATGGGATACCCGAAAGCCCATACATCGTGATGAAAGCCATCCCAAGGACGGCAGACACACACGAGAAAACCATAGCAACAATCCCCTTAGCCGTGAATCCAGCAGGAAGCCAACCAACTTGTTTATTTTGACCCGTCAGATCCAACAAGTCTTCCGAGTTGGCAGCCGCATTGCCCTCGTACGCCTTTCCAGCCGCTTTGCAAATCGAGATTTCGCTGTCCGTCAGCGACATCTGCTCCTGAAGTTGCTGGGGGGCTTCGATAAACGACATTGCCAGGCCCTGCGATAGATGCCAGTCGATATGGCAGTGGAACAGCCAGACTCCGGGGTTATCGGCCACGAAGCGGATGACAAAGTTGCCCTGCGGGGGGGCGACGAGGGTATCTCGTCGGGCGGGATAGGTGGGGAAGCTGCTTGATGGGGTTTCGGTTGCGTTGTAGGGGACTGGGTCGCCGTCGGCGTAGTCGTAGAAGTGTTCTCCGTAGGAGGGGGTTCGGCTGACGATTTGGAAGTTATGTCCGTGGAGATGGAACGGGTGGGATCCTGAGTCTTGGTTGTTGAGAATGACCTCCACGACTTGGTTGTGGCCTAGGACGAAGGGGTTGGTGAATTCTCCGTAAACTTTGGCGTTGGTTGCGTGTTCTTTCGAGGTCAGTACTGAGTAGAGTGTTGGGACCTTGGGTCGGGTGTAGGAGATGTTGTTGAAGAAGGCGTAGCCTGCGCCGTCGGCGAGGTTGGCCATGATTACGTCGACTTCGATGGTTAGATCGGGGTCGGGGAGAAGAGCCATGCGGTCGTGCGGGACTAGCTTCATGTCGTCGAATGGGATGAGGTCGGAGGACACGTCTACCTTCATCACTGCTTGGGGGTGTTCTGCACTGCTGTTGTACTCGAGCCAGTTGGTTTGGTTGAGTTGCAGGGTAGGCGATATCTCATCCAGCAGGTCTGAATCCGCCACCGTGACGATTGGATAGTTTCTTGCCGTGGAGTTTTTCATCGTCACGAGAATGGAGTAGCGCTGAGCAACCGCGATATAGAGCATATCCGTCTCCTGGGCATCGACATAGACTCCATCAATCTCGACAATTCGGAAGGTGTGGTCCTCGATGTAGAAGTACTGGGCCACAAAAGCTCCGATATTGATGAGTCGCATGAGATACGTCTTTCCGGCCTCAACGGGAATGTTGCTGTTCAAGGTATCGTTGAACAGGAACGAGTCAGGAACCGGCTCGGCTCCGGTTGGGTTTCCCACCCGAATAAACGGAATATCCTCGATCAGTTCATGATACCAATCACTCATCGTCACCGTGAGTTCATGATCATACATGTCGTTGAAGTATGACTGGTTGTCGTGGACGATCAATGCCTGTCGATAGCCATCGGGGTAGCAGCTATCCGTATGGCAATGGTACCAGTATGTGCCATTCTGGGGGACGGTGAAGTTGTAGGTCATCGAGGAGCCCGGCGGGATAGGACACTGGGTGACCATCGAGGGACCGTCCATGTTGTTGGTGCCATTCTGGAACATGCCATGCCAGTGAATGGATGTGTCCTTGTCGCCCAACCCGTTGTACATATGGACTACCAGACGATCCCCCTTGTCGACCTCGATCACCGGCAGCGGCCACTGCCCGTTGATGCCCACCACCTTGCGCTCATGAAGCCCATCGGGATTCACATTCACCCAGGTGGCGTTGAAGTTGTACGTCACCGTCTTTGCCTGACAGTGCTGTAAAAGTAGCAGCACGGTCGTGAGGTGCAATAGCAGGCCTTTGACGAAAGCCATGGTCTCGCCGTGTCGTCCGGGAAGAAGCCCTGGAAGCGTTCATTCACGGGGCTTTTGGGGGGTGGTCGAATTGGACGACCGCAAAAAGATCACCACTCGCTTGGAAGCGGGTTCTGATTGATACCGGGACGTGGGAACGCCGCTCATGCGCCGGCCCTTGTACGAGGCGTTTCGAGGCATCGCTGTGTGGATCACTAACTCTACTCCAGTGGGGCGTTCTTCTCGTTTTTTTTGTGCTTTAGTCTGGAACTGGTCAGTACATGTGGGGACAATTCCAAAGGCTTGATGAAGCTTGGTGTGTGACCCGGTAGAGAAAATTACGCTGAAAGTTTCAAATCATCTTTCGCACTAAAAGAGAAAAAAATAAAAATAAAAAAAAAAAAAAACACACCTACGTGGTGTCGGGTTCATTTCGGTCATTTCGCCCTAGTTTCTCATTTCTATCTCTCGTCTGGCTTTTACGCTAATCCCATCAAATAGCCAACACGCCAGTTCCGGCGCCTTTCTCGGACGCCAGATGCGCCGTCTCTGCTTCTGGGCCTGGCACAGGGTCTTCATAGGGACGGCGTAGAAGAAACGCTCTCGTCCTCGCCTTCGCTCGAATGAGACTGTTCATGGCCGGGTCAAGGACAGGAATGGGACCACGCTTCTCACGGTAGAACATCAGGGCGTAGCCAATCATGACACAAATCCAGTACAGATTATAGGAGATGACTGAACCGTAGTCTGCCGAGTTCGTCCACCCGAGAAGCGCGTTGAAGATGCCCCAGCCGCCACCACCCCCGAGCTGTGGGTTGCAACAATTGACGTGCCAGACACTCTTTCGGATATCGTATGAGCCGGGACCAGATCCCGTTTCTGATGCGTCGCCTCCGACGATGTGGTTCCAGGTGTTGTTTTCGAAGAACCAGACCCCCCGGGAGAACAGTCCGGCAGCAACCAGGTAGAGGAAGCACGTCGAGATGATCAAGAAAATCTGCATCGAGGTCTCTCGTCCACCTCTGCGAATGATGTTAGCTCTGTAGGCTGTCATGAGGGTGATGGACATACCTGTAGATGACATAGCCCACTGCGCATCCAGCCAATAGTCCACAGAGGACAGCCAGGGGAAAGGAGGTCGCTGGGAGTCCCAGCCCAACACCACCCACGTAGACGACGGCCTCCAATCCCTCTCGAAGCACTGTAATGAATGGCAACATGAACATGACGTATTTCTCCATCCATCTTTTGAACCGGCCCTTCTTGGTCTCGTTGGCACGGTCGCCGTGTTCCAGGGCCTTTGCAAGTTTCACCCGCCATTTGTCTTGCAATTTGGACACGCGCAGGAGAGCGGCGCCCATGACGGTAATGATGATCGAGGCAAGAACTCCCAACACGCCCTCCCAGATATCCTCTGTTTGGGAGAAGGTATCGGTGCCCAGGCCGTAGAAAGCACCGATCATGCCTCCTCCCACTGCTAGACAAACGAAGAGTCCTAGCCCGCATCCCAGCCAGACCTGGCTTCACGCATTAACAACTGTGATATTGCGATCAATCCCCCGGGACGGCCACATACCTGCTTCGCTAATCGTTTGTAAGTCGCACGGTCATCATTGTAGAGTGACTGCTTCAAGAATGCCAGTAGCACCGACACCACCACCGTGGTCTCGAGACATTCTCGAAAAATGATGAAGAACACTAGGAACGCATCGTGTCAGTACGCCATTTTCGCCGTCGGTCGCGTGTAGCCCATACCAGTGACCGCAAAGACCTTGTTGTCTCCCATGACGGGGATATGCCAGGCCACTGCCACACAGATGCGAGAATCGGGGACGAAAGCAGTGAATGGCACGGCACCGCCGGGGAAATCTCTCGTTGTTAAGGCCGACGCTCCCTGCGCCGTCCGGAGTGGAGTCCCTGGGATTCTTCCCCATGTTTTGAAAAATACAAGCCCACTACAACAAGCTTCCAGTCGCGCCTCGTATTTATCTGATTGAACTCTATTGCTGACCGGCAAAGTCTATTTCGATCGGGGTGCGGTGTGATTCGTGTCGATGACCCCCTCCTCCCATGGTTCCATTGCCCGCTTCGCTTCTCGCCGTGAGACACGAAAACTGGACGGGATTTTTCAGGGTCTGCGCGTGCCGCATCTTCCGCACAAGTCACATCTTCATCCAGACATGTGGAAATGCCTCATGGATTGACCCCGATTGTCGGCTCCTCGCTCCTCTGATGGTGTCATCCCCCCATCACGCCCGTTGAGCAATTCTGGACCGGCGTTGAGGAGGGAACTTGACTGGGTTGACGATGCTCGTGGGGCTAATGTTCCAAGTTTTGATGAAGTGGCGTTCGTGCAAAGTCCTCGGACCTCTTTTCGGGTCCGATGACCAGCTCGTAGTGTGTAGGATCCATGCACGTTGCCGTCGGGGACGAATTCGATCTCTGGTTCCGCACACGGACACCATATTTATCTGATTCGGACTTTCCCACGACATTTATCTGATCGATTAGATAGGCTTTGATCTGCTCCGTGTACACGAGTCACCGGGATTACGAGACAATATTGTCCCCCATCTCTCGTATTGAACGAATATATCGCATCTGTCGATTCACCGGGAGCTGTCCCCGGGTTTCTCCTGACCAGATCCCCATGCACTCGTGAGGGTGGGCCGATCGATGACACGTGCTGAGCAGTCTTCTACTCCGGAGTACGGAGTACGGCTCATTCCGGCTTTTACAGTAATTTTACACGGTATTCCTCAGCATGTTTCAATGCTTTTTTTCTGGGTTTCCTGGGGGTGTCGACCATACCTAGGGTCTCATTTGGGGCGCACCGCACAATTGTGCCCCAGCCGGAGTACTTGGGATGAGTGGGGGTAAATTACTTCAGTCGCCTGTGAGATGCAAGAGTTCAATAAATACCGCACAGCATTTTCAGCAAGATCCTTCCTGCAAATTTCAGCTGTGATCATGCTGTCGGGTACATCCGGCTGGTACACGGTTCTGGCGTGGTTTTCGGATGTGGAATCTAAACTTTCTGTCTAGGGCACACTCGTCACCCGCCTCAGCTGTGTTCTGCTCTTATCGATCAGCAACGAGAGCAGGATTATGTACTGGGCCAGGTCGTTTGGCTCGTACGTCACTAGATCTGGAGAATAGCGGGGTTTTTCTCAAATGCCCATTGCATAAGTACTATGTAGTACTATTGCCAAAGAGATTTATTTGTTCATCCTTCGATCGTCTATTCGAGAGTCTGAACGACGCTATCATGAATGGGTCATCATCATTCTGATACCCAAGCCTAATAACGTATTGTCATCAACAGGAAGTATGATAAGACGTTCCTTCGTCGCAACTGAAGCACGCTCCATAACTCAGAGGACATGCTTTATGATTTCCAGATTCGGCTTAGAATCAAGAAACCGCTTCACGGTCTCCTCGGAGCATCAGTACACGATAGGCTCCACGGCTCTTTCGGTCTCAACAATTGTGATACCCCACTAAAGACAAGGCTGAACAAATATCTTAACCTCGGAGTCGTCTTCGTCTATGTCGCTTAAGTCGGATTGAATATCTTCTTCCTTCCCTTTCCATCCAAAAGAATGGCCCCCAACATCGCTTCAAAAACAACAAGTGTCGTATATTGTAGAAGAATATCCGCCACACCAGCTTAATGTTCATAATAGCTTTAGTTTGCCAAAACTCTCCCAAACCGGCTGAAAGCTCAAACGTAGCAGCAACTGCAATGGTTTTGTACTACGATATTTCCTCGCAAGCAATCAGGGCGGGGTGGTTCGTCTAGCACGAGTTAAAACAGGCTCCATCCTAGGATCTTGCATCAGTGTCGTCGGTGTTGTTTGCCAGAAGATCCCCTTTTCACGGCTGACGATCTCACCTTACAAGAGGTATTATGACTGGTCCCCTGACCACTTGCCTCCTTGCAACCTCACCACACCCTGCAAATCCCACACATCGTACTTGAGTCATTCGACAATCGTACTTATCAATTGCGATTGAGTTTTGTTTAGATTGACAACATCGTGTATCTCGAGAAAGGGTTCAAGGAGACACAAAACACACGCAGAGTCTCATCGACATCCATACGAACAACACGAAGATCCACTCGAACCCAATCCGGGTACTCCTTGTATCTATCCATGAATACCTCTATGTCATAGGCCAAAACGAACTCTACTCCGAGTGTTAAAGAACATAGGGCTGCACAAAGGTCCTATTGACGTACTGCCGTGCGGGAACTGACTTGATAATCTTCCCCTGGGTTTTGTTGATGATCTTTCGAATGTTCCGGCGACAGTCTCAGAACACGCCATGAGCAAATGGTACATGCGATCTTCTTATTGTAGATTGATTCTGCACCATCCAAGTTAAATGCCGGAAATTACCTTAAGCTCTATATTGCACTGAACTTGATTCTCCCGCATGCCCATATAGATATAGGATTATAGCTCTTTTGTAAGTGTCCTGGATGTTATAACCATGGGTGAGACTGAACAGCGAGGCACCCTGGATACATCAAGTCTGTTACATATCATCAGTATGAAGGTGATATCAATGGCCAAGAATCCTATCTTGTAGCAAAAAATAATGATATCAACCTCTTGTGAACATTTGTTTTCAAGAGATACTAATCTCGCCCGCAGATACTGGACTTCTATCGTGTGGGTTTTAACTAGCACTGCGAAAGAAAACAAAACAATGGCTTCTTAAGGTCCGTTATGGACGTAACTAGAGTTTTGCGTTTCCGCCCTGGTATTTCTTCCATAATCCCCTCGCATGCAGGATACTTGCTTGGATGTGCTGGGCCTGGGTCAGTTCACTCTGCTTGGCCGTCTCTAACAAGGCTTCGTAAGGATTTTGATCCTCTTTAGCAAAAGCGCTGTTGAGTTCTGTCTCCGTGAAGCCTAAAGCATCCACAAGGCAGTGGGCCTGATTGGCGAACGAAGAGACACAATCCCGGTGCATCGTTTTCAGACTCAAAATACTGGCTTCGTCGAGATAATCTGATCCCGCAAATAGATCCAAGTTCTCCAGTATTGTTGAAAGAGAAAACTATGTATAGTCAGCCCATTGTGTCAGTCTGTGTTTGGGCTTCTTGATATTTACCAGATTGGCGAGGTCTCTCATGACTTGATGGTGCTCCGTTGGGACGCGTTGCAGTTGACTTCGAAGTCCTCGCCAGTATGTCAGGTCTGCATGAGCCATCGCCACCCGATACACGCTGTGAGTGGTATCAAACCCATGTTCTGAATCGACAATGTGCCTTCTCGCCAGAACTGCGGCAGCATATTCTAATATATTCTCCTGCACTATTGGGTCAAGGAAACGCTCGGGCTTTTGAGACGCCAGCTTCTGTGGCATCTTCATCGGACTTCGGAGAAGGGCTAGGTACGAAAGACTCGAGGGTGGAGAATTGCTTTCCCTGCCAAAAGTCAGTCACGGCTTCGCAGAACGATTAAGTGATATTAACCTTCTCCAATGCTTGACGATGGTGTTGCCAATCTGTTGCGACAAGACATAATTATCGCCTTCGTACGTGCGCGATGGCGATAGTTGGGCGTATATCGAACCCAAGCCAGCGGCTGCCATGTTTCCTTGGATGAAGTCAGTATTATTAGCCTATGAAAAGGATTACTGCGTACCATGGCCACCACAGCTCAAACGAGCGGTTTCAACGTCACGGACACCATGTTCAGTTGTCCAGATCTTAGCGGCGACGGTTTGGAGGTGTAAGTCTTCCAGCATGTTGTCCTGCAGGTGGCTGACTCGATCCTTGACTTCACGGCCAACCAAAATCATACAAATAGCCTACTTTCCAGGTTAGCACAAGGCGCTGTGTTTCTATTCAACATTAAACTGCACTCACCCGGCATAATGCAGGATACAGTCGATTCTGCACACTTGCATACTTGATGACTGTGGTTTCCTGGCCGTCCCTGACATTGAACTGTCTTCGGAACGCGGTGTATTTGAGAGCAATCACTATGGCTTTGGCAACATCTAGCCCAATCTCCTGAGACATGAGACTGCGGATTATGATCATGGAGGTATAAGAATGAGTCTTGTTTCGACTCTGATGATAAGTTCCATCCCGATCCAACGCTGCGTAACGCGAGAGCATCTGAGACCGCGGGATCCGCTTGTGATTGAACTTCATGACTCCGTTGTCCATTGTGGCAAAGGTAGCCATACTTTTTTCACCTTGTTCGTATATATCGACGCCGGGGACAAGTTCGTGTGTCTGCAAGTCCCGGACCTGCACCAAAAAGACATGATTCCCCATTTCTTGTCCCGCCACAATCAACCTCGCGACGACCAGGGCATGCGTTGCCATCACTCCCAGACCACCGATCCAATACTTATGGCTCGATAGTGTGGGCGAGTCAAGGATGATTTCATCCGTGCTTTGATCGAAAGTCGCGGTCGTCTCAATCCCCTTCACGTTACTACCATGTCCGAGTTCGGTTTGAGCATAACAACCAGTGATTTCGAAATTCTCCGCTTTTGGTACCCAATAAGCCTTCTGCTCCGGACTCATCTGAGCCTCCAAGTTTCTCAGAAATACTATACCATACTATCTCAGCAGACGGTCGCAGGGTGAGAGGAATTTAGCCTACTTCGGTAGTTCACACTGAGGGACGCCACGTCCGGAGAGACAATCTTCAAGGCATCCAGCAAGTGCTGCGGTGTCCACTTGAACCGGAATTTTAGTTCCAGCAATTCGATACTCTGCTGGATCCTCGTCGTCCAAAGTTCCTTGCGCGAGAGAGCGTATGGATTGTCGCATTTGGTCTTCAACGGAAATTTGGACAAGGCGTCGAGAATTTCTCCTCTTCGCTTGAACTCAGTTTCTCCCCAGATATATTGTGCGAGAGCCATGTTTGGTGATGCAGTTACTTCGAGGGGTTAGATGCATCATGAGAGAGTATTAATAGCGACGGGTCTGCCGCGGCATAACTCTCTCCTCGGGAGCCATCGAGTCGGGGTTCCTTGGCTGCCCTCTTGCAGTTATTCATATTGCCGAAAACTATTTTCTCTCGTGGGTATATAACCGGCGGCCAAAATTCCTGTTGGTTGACGACTGTTTTAGTGTCGCCGTCGTCGCCGATCTATAGTAGACAACCCCGCAGTCGCTCCAATTGCATGGGTGTTCCCACCTGGTTAGCGAAACGTGCACCATTGAATCTAGTTCAGAAATAGTACAGGCATGGTAAAGATAGATATTGTCATCGGGAACGGGAAAATAATCCTTGATACACGTTATGTCGACAGAGTGTCTGAGTTCACTGGCCAAGTCACTCCCTAGATGAGGCAACCTGACTTGTTGACAATCTGGTCGCGTTGATGTGAATTTCCGCTTGCTCCACCATTATCTAGCACTACACAAGGTGTGTTAATGTGTCGGATGACTTGGACTTTTTACTTGCATGCTTGGCTACAAATCACTTTTGGAACGGCCCTCAATTGGACCACCAGCTGAAAAAGCCCGTCGATCAAAAACAGGCACAAATAATGAAGCAAAAAGAGAAGGTTTTCTTAATTCATTCGATTGCAGCGGACTGCTGGGACGAGGTCGATGATTCCATGGAACGAGCTTCCCGAATAAGTTGTGGGATGGACACACCTACTCCGTAAGTCTCGGGAGTCACTCCAGACTGATGACTGACGTCTATCAAAAATAGACACCACCTCAATTGTATATTGATTGATTGATGCATTAAGTTGTGCACGGCCTCAGCGGTAATGATAGAGGTTCGCAGTGCGAAAAAAAACGAAGCGACAGCTGCAGGATTCGAACCTGCGCGGGCGAACCCAACAGATATGATCTAATCTAGATAGATTGATTCGAGTCTGACCCCTTAGACCTCTCGGGCAAACTGCCTGATCTTGTTGACATCGATGAGTAAGTCAAATTATGGATAAATAAACACGTATAGTGTGGGATGTGAAAAAAAAAGAATCGACAGCTGCAGGATTCGAACCTGCGCGAGCGAACTCAACAGATATGATCTAGCCAATGATTGGCTGATTCGAGTCTGACCCCTTAGACCTCTCGGGCAAACTGCCTAATGATTGGAAAATGGCTTCCACATAAAATTTATTAAGGTATTTAGTTAACGTCAAATGTTCTTCGTATCTTTTAAGGCAGTTCTGCAGCCTCAGTTCCATCACAACTTATGATTCTTAAATATACGTCAGTTGTATATGCTATCCTTCCCTCATTATGTAAATGCAGCCGGCTCGCTAAGCCAGTCACAGTGGTAGTCATGCGCGATGCCGCATCTCTCGTGTATCATGGTGTAGCTGCAGCTCATCATCTGTCTGGAACTTGAAGCCAGACGATTCTACGGTTTCAGGACAATAAATGGGCTCCCGTGCATCCAAAAAACGGCCCGGGCTTGATTGTTCCGGGGGTTCCTGTCGCCGGAAGAGGCTTGTGTAGAGCGTTGGAAAGGGCGCTTGAACAGGATATATTCCGAGAAAAATATATATCTCGCACCGCAAGGTGCGGGATGCACGTATCCTCGGTATTCAATATCAACCATATTCGTCAGCCCAGGTCGAGGCCCGCCAGCGACTCAGGGCTATAGAATCCAATTTGAAATAGTAGTACCACTCTTTTCGTTCTCCTGTTAGTCATGATCCATATTGTCGGATGATTGTCCGAGATCTCACAAAGGCGAGGCTTATCGCCGGTGATCCAATGCTTAGGGTCCTTGTCAATCGTAACCATACGACGTCACTCGAAATGGATGAATCGAAATAATCGCCATTATCAGTCGCGAAAAAAATAAAATTAAAATAATTCCAGTAAAACAGACCTGGCGGCCTAGTTATCTATCATAATTCAAGTCGCCAAAGCTTCAGCAAAAGTGGTCGCCTGCCGATGGGAGACAAGCCTGAGCTGACAACACCCTGATAGGCCAGGGAATTAATTTGGACTGTACCCAGGTATACAGGACCCTTCATTTATTGAAAGAGCAGGATATAATCTAACTCTCTTCAACCGAACGCTGGAGACGATGATGTGTATGGAGGTAAGCTCTTGTCTCTCCACAAACTCCCCACACTTTCATCACACATCCAACCTGTATGTGCTCCATCTCTCTCTGCCTAAATATTCGGATCTGACACAACACAGCATGGGATCCAATCTACCGCATGTTTGGCATGGACGTTTCCTGCATGCATGTAATATTCGCCAAAGAGGATGATTCACTCATTGCTGTATAGAAGTGCAGGTAATGACGGGTTCAAATTTCTGGCAGCGTTCACTGGAGTGCCGCTGTAAAGCAAACCCCCAATTATGACTAGCCCCTTAGACTGTGTAGAGGATACTGTGGTCATGAAACCGACGCCTGTCAACTTCGTCCTGAACCTGTTGTATGCGCGGACAAGACGGTCGACACTTCGTCCTGCCTCATTGGAATCTGATGTCTATTGTCCGTAGACTGCACAGCGACTGGATCGAGGCTAGACATACTCGTGAAGACAGATTCCCCGCACGATGCAGCTTTAGGGAGTGAACCTGGATGATTTATCGCGGTTCGTTTTAATTTCGGCAGTAGGGTATATCTCTGGGTTTTGTGTCCATACCGTCTGCTTCATGGGATATGTTGAATCTTTTGCTTACTGTTCGTGTACACAATGTGCCGGTGCGAATATCATACAAGCGACTTGGGCGATTGCCGGTGACGGACAGTTCTCCCCAGTCGGGAATGGCAACGTAGAACGTGTTCCAGGGGAGAAAGATGTCCGGCATGATGTAGTATTTGCCATCATGGATTGAGTTGAGAATGGTTAGATACTGTCGGGGCTGATCGCGACCAAATTCGCGAAAATTCGCGTCCCCAACGGGGCGTGTTCCATCAAAGGCCATTGCGATTAGATCCAGCGGATGCGAATACCGGCAGTGAGGACATAAATGCGGCAGAGAATTGGAGGTGTTGACTTACTCTGAGCATGTACGGAGGATGTGAGGAGAGTGCGTGGTGGGCAACAGTGTGGCTCTCGTGGAGGCTACTATATACCTTAGTGGACTAAATTCCTGATCCTGTGGTAGTGGGCGCTGCCGTTGGTGGAGAAATTGTTGTGGCTCAAGCCAGCGCTTCTAGTTGGAGAGACTTCCTCCGTATAGTGGGAACACCAACCGATGTTGGTTGCCCTTCCGTCCGTGCTAAAAGAGTCCATTCCGCATTTTTTCCTATCTTCCCCAAGACATAAAAGCTTCTGTTTCACCCTTCTTGTTCCCCGTAGATAAGGGAGCATCTTTTGTGGCGATTGTAATTGGGATTGTAGACGCTTTTCTCTTGTGTTTTATCGCGTCCAGATTCCCCGCAGCGTCACCATGTCTGATTCAACCGTCGAGGATTACAAGCCCTACGATCAAATCATTCTCTTTGGAGACTCGATCACGCAGCACTCTACCGATCCAGTCGATGGCTTTGTCTTCCAGGCCGCACTGCAAGAGGGTATCGCGATCCCAGTTCCCCGGCCCGAGTCGAATAGGCTGATCTGACCTTATCTGATAGCCTACGCCCGTCGCTGGGATGTGATCAATCGCGGCTTCAGGTACATTGATATTCCATCTGATCAAGATACAGAAGAATGAATCGATGATCAGCCGAACTAATATCTACGATTAGCGGCTACACCACCGCCAATGCCGTCCATTTTCTGCCCAAATTCTTTCCCACCCCGCAACAAGCCACCGTGCGATTGATGGTACCCAGGCCCCTGGACATTCTCAGTCTTCCTCAATCACTGACAAGCCAACGCCAGACCATCTTCTTCGGCGCCAATGACGCCTGTATCCCGGGGTCCTTCCAGCACATCCCTCTCGAAGATTTCAAGGCGAACCTGAAGGCGCTGATCGAGCACCCCGTCGTGAAAGCGCAGGGCACGAAGATCATCGTCTTGACGCCGCCCCCGGTGAACGAGTACCAATTCGAGGGGGACGAGCTCGTCCGACGGGCCAGCGTCACCAAAGCATACGCGGATGCGGCCCGCGAAGTCGCGACAACATTAGGAGCGGCCGTTGCAGATATCTGGACCGAATTCATGACGGCGGCTGGATGGAAAGACGGTGATGCTCTTGTGGGTTCGAGAGAGGTTCCTCTAAATGCTACGCTTCAGTCGTTCTTGTCCGATGGTCAGTTCACCGAGTTCCCCCGTTTCCTGGTCGTAGATGTCTTGTTTGCTTGGCATGAGATTGCCCCGGAAATGCAGGCCAGATGCTAATCGACGGACAGGACTGCATTTGACGCCTGATGGGTATCGGAAAGTTTTTGAGGTGTTGTTGCAGACGATCCGGAGGGATTATCCGGTGTTGGCTCCGGAGAACGTGGCCTGGGTGCATCCCCCGTTCACCGAGGCGCCAAGATACTGACCGTATTCGTGAATTCCATAGAGCAGGAGAGAGGGGTGAATTGAGCGAAATCCATGGATGACTGCACAGCTGTATTCTGCAAGTAGGCGTGGTGTCGGCGATGTATAAATAACCGGCACACGCGGTCGAGAACCCCGTCGGGCCCGTCGTCGATCCCCTCATTTTCCTTTCTCGCCTCCACCATCTCCATCTCCATCTGCATCTGTATCCCCTTCTCTCCCTTCGAAATTTCCCGCCATCCCGCTTGTCGGCCTCTGTGTAACATCCCGGCTGGTTCTTTGTCGCCCTGTCCGCTGTCTCCATTGCTACATACCCCAAATCGCCGCGCAGAATCCTGCTCTCCAGCCAACCTTGCCACGCTCCGTCCGCATCCATTACCGGCGACCGCACCGCGTGCACCAACAACGCTTGCAAACGACTGCCCCCCTTTCATCGGACGCCATCTCCTCCCCGACTGCTCCTCTAACTACCTGACTAGCTCGGATCATCGATACCAGGCGAACCTCGTCCCCCCTCCCGCCAACTGTCCTCCCCGGCCTTCACTCCGTCCCACATCCATCCTTCGCCCATCCCTTCCCGCCTCATTCCGTCCCCCTACAGTCCTCGTCGACTCGATCGTCGCCGAATCCCCTACTCGTGCGCCTTTTGACGATCGTACATGTCTCTGGCCAGAACTACCGATATTCGCTTCTAGCATCTTGGGCGGACGGCCGTGGGGCCGTCTCTGAGAGCACGAGGGAGGAGGAGTCTCGCGGGCTGTGGGCAACACCAGAAAAAGCAAATTAAATTTGGAGAGTGAAGAGTCGGAGAGACCTGACGCTACCGGTCCTATCGTGCTTGAGATTCCTCTGTGTGTGTTGAGGGTAGAGATCGACAAGGCGACAATCGCGGCCGTTTGAACGCCCTCGTTCAACGTCGATTTCTCAATAGTGGTTCGGACATGGATGCGCAGTATCCATTCGCCTCCCGCGACGACATCTGGCGCGTCTTCGAAGAGTTGAAGGAGCTCCACGCGGCCCAGTTCGAGCAGGCGGAGCGCATTGCGAGGCTCGAGCGTCGGAGGGACGAGGATGCCCGGTTAAGGAGTGTTTGGGGTCCGTTGTCGCCGTTTCCTTCCTCCGTCGGAGGTCCGATACCTACAGGTGGGTGTGCTTGAAACTTTCCTGGTGTTTGTTTCCGTTGCTCTCGTTGAAGCAGGATGAGAACAGGGGGTGATGGGCCTGGCGGCAAGAATGAATGAATGATTGAATGGGACACTAATCCTGTGGGTTTTGCCTTCCAGAGCCGGCCTTCCATTCGCCTGCCGACGCATTCAAGGGGTTTGATCAGCATCACGGTGGGGTCGGGACTATGGGTTTGGAGAGTGAGGAGGAGCCAAGGCGAGGTACCTCGAGGGCGAACAGCGTTCGCTTTGACGAGAGCGCTATTCATGGATACTACGGACAGGCCAGTCGCTCGAGTACCGAGCTCCCGCTGCGTACGGGCAGTGGCATGGGGAGCCACCCGCTGACGGAGCGCTCGCTGTCTCATCGGAGCGATGGTCGACAGAGCTCCTCGGGCTTCTCGCATCACTCCGCTCGCACGAATAGTCTGGGACTGGAGACCACGAGTAAGATGATGGGCTCGTCTGTCGGCGGATCGCCGCTCATTCCACCTCCCGGGCTCTTTCTACTCGGCCCCGTACCATGCATCATTCGCTGTTGGTTAACAACGAACTTCTCCAATGAGTCCCTCCAGTACGCGGCTGTCTGTTCCGGCTCGTATACCTCCTTCTTGGGCTTTCCCATGATCCGCAAATATGGGCTGGAAGACCTGGTGGCGACGGATGCGGACGAGGCGCTGTACGTGAAGCTTCCGATGTATCTGCCGGAGGCGAGCGTACACCAGTCCTCGTCGCGGTCCAGCAGCCCGACTCCGCAGCTACCAGCTCTGACGATCCGGTTCCTCGTCCGTGATGTCCCCCCCAGCGACCCGTCTATCCAGATAGTCATCGGAAGCGATGTGCTTCGCTCTCACAACGCGGACATCCTTTTCTCGCAAGACAAGATCATCATGGTTGATGACGACCGGAACAAGATCTCGATCCCACTCGTCCGCCCGGAAGACGATGCCACCTTCAAGTCTCTGCGAACTGTATCCGACGTCGTGCAGCCTAACACCCTGCAGCCGGCAACCCAACCGCACACCCTTCCTGACACCAATGGCCACTCTGCCGGAGACGTACCCGGGAAGGCCAACACCATACGGCGCTCTGTCTCCATCTCCAACTCTGCTCGGGGCAGCAGCCCTGAACCCGAAGACAGTCGAAAGGCATCTTCCGAGGCCCTCGTCGATCCCGCCAAGGGCGTCGACACCGCTGTCCCCGCCGGACCACCGCGATCAACCCACGAGCACCAGCACCCTCCCCCTGCAACAAAGCCAGAGCTTGCCGGCGTCTGGTCCGCGTGGAAACGCGACAACAAGCCGGATCCCAGCGGCTCGATGAGTGGGAAGTCTGTCCGCGGTCGACCAATGAAGGTCCTGCGGCCGAGCAAGTCGTCCTCGCGCACGCCGACAGTCTCCAGCATGTCCACCATCGAGCCGTCGGGGGGTCCTACCTCTGCGTCGCGCAGTTCGGCTGATGAACCGCGGATGGGGGGTCCGGGTGCGGTTCCGGGCCAGCCGTGGACGTCCAACCCGATTGGGGGGGCGTCAGCGTTCGGATGGTTGAATACGTCGCAGGGCCCACGGGCCGCAACGACTCCTAAATGAAATAGATTAGGCGTTGTTTCGTCTCGGTTACTTGGCGTTGCTTTCTTTGGTTGGGCATTTGCTGTGAATTATCCCTAGCGTACGTAGGTTGGTCGCCGAGAGACCCATGAAAATGACGACTGTCTACTATACCTCTATCTCCCCCCCTGTATTAGCCTTTCCTCGTTCCTATCAAGCCCAACACCAACACACCAAACAGAAACAGTACCCAAGACCCGAAGACAAAAGCAGCGGTACAAAGCAAGAAAATCCAAGATTAAATCTTCGAAAACACCCCCAGAGCCGCCTTCGTCTCCTCCTTCGTCTCCTTCACCACCCCACTAACCGCCTTAAACTGCGGTGCGCCCGCATCCCCCAAAATCTCAAACATCAAACTCTCACTACTCGTCACAATCGCCCCCGCATCCCTCAGCCGCGCAATCGCAATCCCCCTCTCCTCGGGGTTGACGCTACTCACCGCATCGACGACGATGTACACACGATGGCCCCGAGCCAGCAGATCGAGGGTCGTCTGCGTGACGCAGATGTGCGTTTCGATCCCGACGACGATCGCGTCGAGGGGCGTGTCGCCTTTGCTGGGTTGGGGGAGGAGGGCGTCGATCTCGGGCGTGATCATTGAGAAGAGCGTTTTGTCGATGTTGGCTTTGATGTGAGGGCCTTGGAGGTGGGGGGCGAATTCGCTGATCGTGTCGCCGAGTCGGGCGCGGTTTTGGGTCGTGATGTAGGTGGGGATGGAGAAGGTGGTTGCTGTGCGGAGGAGTTTGGTGGTTGTGGGGATTCTTGTTGGGTGTGTTAGTTGGGTGTTGTTCTTTTGAGGGTGGATTTGGGTGGTTGTGGGTTGGTTTGTGGGTTTGGGTTGGTGGTTTGGGATTGTAGGTAGGGGTGGGCAGGAG
>RHLO01000598.1:0-19250 GCA_003719415.1 Aspergillus olivimuriae | reverse complement strand
TGGTGGTTCAGGCGATGGGGGCGGGGGCGCTGTCCTACCCCCCGGCATCGGGCAAGCTGCACGGTCTCACTTGACCCTGATGTCGTACGACTCTTCTCAGCGCGGCGGTCCACATTATGGTCGGCCTGATTACCAGCAGATGGCTGCCTCCGACCAGTCATCTTTGAGCGAGAGTCCGCACATATCGTCCTCCTCATCGTCTGCGTTCGATATCGCCGCCTTGAATGACTCCATGGACCCGATGGATACCATCAAACATTCGTCCAGCATGGATTCGTATCAGGACCATGGCTACGGCATCATGGAAGACCGGAAGCCTGCGACGCACTACCGCGGCCCCCTGCACCAGTTTGATTACGATTCCGTGTCTAAAGATGGAGAGGAGCCCGGCAGCAGTTTTCCCGAACAGTTTGATTCGATAGTGACGATGCTTCCGAGTGAACAAAGGGATTCATCCCATTTCCTGAAACAACCCCCTCGGATGACTCCTCACGCATATCATCACTCCAGCCCTGGCGGCTTCGACCCCGTCTACTCCACACGCTCCAATGAGGATTCGCGATTCCAGAATTCGCAAAGCCTGTGTGCTTGATGGTTTTTTCTTTCCTTTCCGCCTTCCTGCTCCCGCTACACCCCGATTCCATTCATCTTGTCTTTTTTTTTTTTTTCTTTCATCATCACGCTTTCGAGAAGCAAAAATGAACATGACATGATATTCTATCTTCTTTCGACGTGAATGTTGAAGCGTTTCATAATCTGCAGAATAGATTTGAGTTTACCTTTTATGCACTGAACAAAATGTGGGAATTCGAGCTCTCCCGATGAAACTCTAACTTGTGATTCCTTTCAACGTCCTGGACTGTTTAGTTTGCTTTTATCATGCTTCTATCATGTTTCCCTGTGTGGACTATGCACCAGGTTTTACATATTGTTATATCCCTTTTCCTCGCCTCCCTTTCCCGTCTCTTCACGTGGAGTTCAGGGCAGGAGCTTTCTACTTCGGGAGAATGAAAGCTATCGGGATTTCCTCAGGACCAAAAAGGAAGAGAAAAAAAAATTGTGCTTAGAGTGGATCTATTATTACCAAGAAGAATAGAACTGCTGTCCAAAACCAAGAAAAAAAAATGGCGGGGACATGAAAGTCACCGAGGCGCCGGGTCAACACTCAGACACGCAGAACAAACCAATGACGATTCGACAAAAAGGCTGGTGGCGCTGGACAAGAAGGATGGAAGAAGACAAATAATCGGTTTCGTTCATCATTTTTGTCCTTGATGTAAACCTTGAAAAATTCTATCGGCGGGGCAGCCTTTCCAGAAATGAGGATCATTGGTCCTGGCTGGGGTGATAATTTCCCCGATCTGTCGGCCTCTTTCGCTGCTGTCAATGATCATGTCGTGACACGGGGGAGAGGCATGGAGACTAGGTTCGCTCCGTCCGTCGTATGTACAGTATAGTTTTCCCCTATCTTTTACCCGTCCAGGGATTTACATCTCGCATTCCGACGATGACTCCAGGGGGGGTGCATGGCAACGTGTCTCCACGGTGAGACACCGCCATCTGCGAGAGGGAAAGAGAACGAAAATGGAGTAAAGAGATGCCGTGTCTGAGCACCGACGTGCATGTGGACAAGGTACGTGCTTCCTAACGTACGTACATACGTACGTACGGTACAAAGGATGGGATCCCAAATGCCTCTCAACAAATTCGATCACGTACATAAAATACCTAGAGACCATCTGGAATCAATGAATCAATGAGCAGGAAAGCCCCACCACACGCCCGGTTTCCCTCCGGATCTCCAGCACAATCCATACACCACCTCGTACCCAGCCGGACGACCGGAGTCAATCATGATTTTGTCGCAGACTACCACTCCATACGGTTAGTAGTGGTCGGAGGACAGCAGCCCCGAAGCAGACCCCCCTTTTCGCGTCACGCGTTGATTTTCCGGAGGGCAAGTACTGTATTTTCTTTTTTCTTTCACCTCCTTTTGGACACGGGCGCGGGCGCCAGCACCCATCTTTGTTGCTGGTCCGGCTGCTTGCTGGTCCACCCCTATTGATCCTTCTGATTGCTTTCTGGACTAGGGATCGACTCCATCGCGGTGCATGCACGTATCGTCAACCGCCCTGCTAGTGGCCCCCTCACCTGCGAACGAGACGGGAGGCCCGCGCGTCGTTGTGGGTGGAGGTCAGGAAGGACGTCGAAAGGAAGATGAAGCTAGTGGGAATGATCGACGGGGCATACGCTAGCGTCAGGGTTCACTCCGCTAAAAAACGATAGCCTGTCGTTCGTGTTAAGTTTGTCCGATCCATGGGGTTAATAATTGGCTGCCGGCGGGCGCCAAATTCCGCTAGCCCTGAACCGGCTTAGTCTGGGGTCCGGTTTGATTGCTGTCACTGACTAAGCGGGACCAGCCGTGGTGGGACTAGCCCGCCCTCCACTTCGGCACGTTCCGGCCATTCCACTCCCGCCGCTCTTCCTTGCGTTGTCCATACAGCACATACCGGACATACCTCCATCCACCTGATCCAGGCTTCCAGATAACCTCCCGCTAGCAATCCACGGATCAGTTCCCTTGTCCCGGAATCCCGTCGGCCCCGATTCCGTTCCCCTAGCCAACTGTGGGTGTTTGCCCTCCGCCTCATCACTTCAGCTCATCCACTATTTCATGAAAAGTCATCTCTCAACAAGAGGCGCCCCCCTGCCGATAGGGTTGAGGAGCCCGTGCATAGCTGGATGGAACCAGCCTTCTATTACTCCGTACCCACAGCACCCTTTCACTCCTCGGATGCTGGCTAGTACCGGACTGCCTCGACTTCTGTGACCATTCCTGGAAATGGTCAGGCTATGCGTGGCGCTTCAGGGGGTTTTGAATTCCTCAGCGAAAACATCACCTCCGCTCATTTGCCATAATGTGGAGCCTAGGATGTCCACCTTCATGCAGTGACTATCTCCAACTACATATGCAAGTTGTACAAGGGGGGACGATGGAGGGGAGAAGGTCCAGACGGGAGCGGACAAGCCACGGACGACCTTTGAGGGCGGTCGACATGGTTGCTTTTGAAAACCAGCCAACTGGGACGATCCTTTGCTGTTGGCAATGCCCCGGGGTGAGATCTGGCTCCAGTATGATCCAATCTGCATCCATAGCACCCCTCCACCGCCCGCTGCCATCACCGCAAGAGCATGAGGTAGACGCCCTCGCTGCTTGCAGTCTAACTTTTCGGAGTCCTGTACCGTCCAAGTGGGCGAGCCACTCCTCTACGCCGGGATCTTGCCCCCCCCCCTCCTCCCCCATCCGGGCGCAGTGGAGGGACTGAGTCGATCAGGACAAGGTTCGAATGGTCAGCCTTGCGGCCGCATCGCTGATCTTCAAATCTTCAGCGATGTCTACCTACCACGACATCAACAGCCATCAGCCTCGATGATCAGATTGCACTTGCATTTCCGCTGCTGAGGCCATTTCTGGGGTTGGTTGCATAGATTCGTCGACCAGAAAACGATGTATTTACTGTACATACAGTACAATTCGGTGGTGCACGGCCCTCCAACTAGTTTTCCTTTTCATCGATGCTTTTTCATTCTCTTTGCCTCGTCTATACTTGCCTTTCTTTTTTCCTCGTCCTGCTACCGAGTCCACCTCACTTCCGGTCCGAAGGACTCCGAGAACAGCCTTTGTCGCTATCTCTGCCTACGTCTCTATGCGGACGTGGCTCGTCAAAGATCCGACGACGCCTTTGTCTGTTTCTATCCTGACACCTGCGCATCGGTCGCACGAAACGGTTTTCGAATGTCTCTTTTGCACAAACGAACTTCTGACGACCCACAACACGCGACAGAAGAAAGCAGAGGAGAGAATGAGAAGCGAATGAGAAGAAAGAGGATTAGGCAAAACCCTTTCATTGACCCTGGCTCAACGTCCCATATGGCCCGCTTCATCGCTGGATAGGCCGCCACCTTCCGCGTCGGGCACTGGGTTGCTTTCAATCCTTTCAACATCCCCTCCAACCATATCCCTTCACTTTTGCCGACCCTGGTATCGCCCGGCCGTCTTGTCCACCAATCGAGAACCATCCATAGACCAAGGCGTCCACTTAGCGTCACACAAGTCAGCAGGGCTCATCCACTTGACCCTGAACCCAATCATCGGAAGATAAGAAAAGAACAAGGAAGAGGGAAAAGAGCCGTTGGGTTGTCGGCGCAATATGAGAGAAACGTGAGAGGGCATCCCTCAATCAATTTTTCTCATCGTTATCGCCCCGGCGCTCTCATTTCCGGCTATTTCTTCCACCGTCATTCAATGTTCAATCCTCAATTCCCGTCTTTATCCACCCGGGAGACACGAAGCGCCATCTTGCGGTCCAGCTCCTCCTGCTCCGCCTTAGTGGGTGTCATTCCCATTGCGTTTTCCACCTGTGGCGATAGATAGAGGCCAATCGAGGCCCAGGCCATGACTCCGACGCCGAAGAGCGCGCGCGTTTTGGGCGAGAGGGAACGGTAGGAACTGCGTGGTGGTACAGTCAGGCACGGCCGGACGGATAAACAGGGGACAATCAGGTCGATAAGTACCTCCAGAAGGTCATGGTATGCTTTGTCTCGTAGATATGAGTAAAATTGGTGAGTGGTGTCGGAGCTCTGGGTAAGTCAAGGTCGTAAACTAGCGCCTCCGCGGAATGCTGAGAAATCTTTGCCTCAGGCATGCATTGGACTTACCGCCTTTGGGTTCTGCCAGCCCTAGTCCATTTTGCCTTCACTCTCATGATGCCAAACGTACCATTCATTCCAAATGTGAGTGTGAATATCTTTAAACGATTGGGCAAAGTGACGAACGCAATAACTGGATCTTTTCACGCCTGGTGAAAGCCCCAAGCTATCAATAATGAATAAACCATCGTCCTGTACCGCAGGTGGATTGCTTGCTCGACGTCTCAAAGATCCGTACAGTGAATCTTTAAAGTTCGCTCCATGAATTGAATAAGACATAAAGGACTTTATAAAAGACAGACTCAACTCCCCAGATTTATCAACTTATTTCTTCTCTCCACTCAACTCTTGGGTCTTTGAAAGACCTTATTCATGGGGCACACCAAGCTTTATATCCTCTGGCACAGCTGTCCAGAACCTCCATTCTAAAGCCTAGCTGACTTCTATACTCCTTGATCGAACACATTATACATGGCGGCAGACATACAAATCAAACCAGTCCTTATATACCTGCTCTACAATACGGATCGGTCCAATGCGGACTTGAAGACTCTCACAGGTGAGTCTCATTATACCACTCTCATTTGGTTTCATGGAAAAGGAGATTCTGACTACAGACTGTAGGCTCTACACTGCATCTTTGACATGATACCGGCGATCACGGTACTATCACAATGGAGCAACCTCTGTCGCACCTGCACCTACTGCATCTGGCACCTTCCCTATGTAGTACCGGAACGATAGTTGATTCATCCCGGGCTGGCCCACAGGTCTTCTACCGTCTCCGCTAGAACAGTCCAATGAATCATCTTCATCTTTCCCAACTACTGCATACCACAAATTGGTAGCATGTCCTCGTTCCGATAAGGGTATCCTCTCGGGTTGTTCTTCTGCTCCTCCTTCATTCATACGATACTGCATACCACAACCTCCCACGCGGACTTGACAGAGCAATGGAAAGGTGCTTCTCCAAAGATTTAGAAAGTTCGGAGTTTTGGATTATTTGGATCGAAAAATTTATCCTGAGAATGGATTATGAGCGTCTACCGTTTTGGTTTCAATATTGATGATCACTTTTCGCATCTGGACAGATGGCTCGGCTATGCCACAGAAGCCAAGTGTGCCGGAGTTGTGTATAAACGTGAGCCATGCAATGAGAAAGTATGGAATGACCATGGTCCTGGGAGGAGAAGCTTTGAAATCTCTCAACAGATGGAGCTTTTTGGCATCGGGGCAGCGATGAAACTGGCTATGCTCTTGGTCTAGCTGTGAAAGCGACGACAAAAGTGTCAGGTTCGCCAGCCTACCCGTGATGGTAGATCCGCCACAAGATTTCAACATACTAATGTCATATACAGCGAATACCAAAAGACATGGTCGTCATCCCTGCGCCTCTGGTCCCGGCTGCCCCGATCCCTTTGGCCGTGGGACGTGTGCATGTCATCCTGAACAAGTTTTCCACCCGCCTGCGGTGCCTGGCCCACTCCTCACGGGACCCTCACCTCCAGTGGGCACACCCAGGGCTGACTGGGACAGGCAGCCTCCGGCTACTGCAACGGTGCAAGCTTAGGCCAACTCCCAGTTTGTACATCAGCCCTCCGCGGCGTTCTACCAAGGGCATGCACAGGAGAGGCCTGTTGTGGTCCCTGGTCTTCCTCCTTAGGCAGGATTGCAGCTCCTTTCTAGTCGGGAGCGCAGTTAGGCGCTTAAGCCAGTTCTTCGTTCCGTCCCCTTCTGTGGGTGGAATGACCCGGCGAAGTTAGCTCGGCGAACCCAGCTCGGCGAGGGAATTCTCGTGACTCGAGCTGGTAACCGGCCTCCTGCGGACCTGGTGTGTGACGCCTGTCGCAATGCGAGAGGGGACCCCCCATTTAGGATTTGTGTCCAGGTGGATTGGACAAAGGTGTACTAGTTGCCTTTATCGCGGTCATATTGACTGCTCCCTTGAGTAGTTATACTGGCTTGCCATATTGGTGGTGGCCTCTGTCCGTCTGCCACAGTACTGCACAGGCAGCCCGTGTGGGAGATCGTCTACCGCCTGAGGGTAGAGGGGAGTAGCGAGAGTTGGGCCTGTACTTCTGCGAGGGCCGCCTCCTGTCGCCTGTGTTGGCAGACTGCACGCCTTGATAATCTCGAGTCTCATCCTCTTCCAGTATCTATGTCCTCTGGATCGACTCGTTCCTGGGCCAGATTCATACCACCCATATATGTCCTCCATTCCGATCACTGAGCAGTTATAGACTGGTTTGGCCATACTACTTGCTTCCACATGTGTCAATTGACCCTGAGTTGGGGCGGCTTTTCACCGGGATTCGACCGACCCGCGTCCACAAATCTCCTGCGAAACCCGAAATTTCGTGGTGTCTCAAATGCTTCAGGACCTCCGTCAAGGACTACGGCTCGAATGAGAACGAAGCGATCTGTGAGGAACAAGGTCAGGTCATCTGAGAGCCACCGCCTGGGGGCGCTTAAATCAAATTTCTTGAAAGAAGTCGCCTTCTAAAATGTTTTGAAAGAAGCTCGAAACGTCGTCTGCAATTCTTCGACTAAACTTGAGCACCACCACCCTCCATTAAACCATACGTCACTGGAAGGTTGGGTCAGGGCCATACAGCAGCCAGACCTCCAGCAGGGTAAGACAAAGGCAGCCATCATCCAAACCATTCTCCCATTCGACTCTAAGAAACGGAAGAACCCACCCATATCAGACATACCCAAACCAAAACGCCCCAGATTAGTAAGGACCTTTTAGCCCCTAGGCAAAAACCACGAGTACTAACCGGTCAATAAGCAGGAGGAACCTAAGCCATAGACAGAGCAGACAAAGGACACAAACACACGCCCCGGACAGTAAGGACCTTTTAACCCCTAGGCAAAAACCGTGAGTACTAGCCAGTAGATCAGCAGGAGGAACCCAAGGCACAGCCACCAATTATAAAGGATAACTAAGAAGAAAATATTAGTCAGGCCTTTATTGTTATTATTCGCGGGTGACACGGAGAAGAAATTATCAGTCAGGCTTTAGGGGGGGATGAATTTATTTTCAACACAGGATTAGATCAGATGTTATATTTCACTACGGTTAGGATTTAGGATAATAAATTAGCTACTCTTTAACTATATATTATTTTCCTTTCTTTATTAGATCTCAATGCGATGTGGATTTAGGAAATGTCCAATGAAGAATTTTGATTACAGATGAGAATAGCCAAGCTATTGAGCCGGACGCCATTAGCCCAATGACATCGAAAGAAATGCCTGATCCTCATCAAGCCATGCATCTATCTACTGGCTCAACCCTTCCATAGCCTCTGGTTGACAAGCTATCCAGCTATAGGGTCTACTTTCTTATCTAAATGACATTTGACAGCTGAAAGCATCGAGCTGATGGCCGGCAACAGTATGCGACCGCAGAAATGGTGCATTGAACTAAGCGATGAGCAACCAAAAATACCACCAGTGGTCAGATATCGGCATAAATTAGGAATGGAAAGCAGCGCAATAGTCATAGACTCGAGGTGGACATGCATCAAGTTATACAGAGAGCGGCATAGGTAAAATACGACTCCCATGGAGCTAGACATTCTCATCTTTTTCTTCAACCGTAAGATTCCCTCTCATACCTACCACTTTCAAGCCATTGTCATGCCCCCGAAGATCACAAAGTTTCTCAAAAGTGCCAGTTCATGACAGCCTTTAACTCTATCTCTTCAGACCATCCAACATAGCTTCTAGTATCCACGCGAGAATCCAATATCATCGTGCTTATCATCCTAGGTCATCTTCTGAATGAACTGATCGAGAGTGTGTTTAAGACATAACTCAAACCAATAAAGCTAAACTCGCTCCTAGAAAGCCCGATACCCTTTGCACGCAATGACTTCAAGACCGGTGTGCATCAACTACATTTCGAGTACAGCGGGACCGGTGGCAATGTACCCGGGAAGAGCGTGGTGGGCTTTCCAACAAACGCCATGACGGTAGCCGAGATTCTCGAGATTCGAGACGTCCAGGATGAGGACAGCGATGAGGACAAGCACATAACAGCTACCAACCTGGCACTCAATCAAAACTACTGTCTGGAGTCGCTGAATGCAAGAAGGCTAGCCCGACTTCCATTGGATATAAAAGGCCGGGAGCGTCTCTATTCCTATCTACTTGGTCTGAATTACTTCAACTTCAAGTCAGACTGCACCATCACCGAAAGGGCCCCTCCTCTCCTTGCCTTTGGCAACACCAAAGATAGTATTTACAGGCTACCCCGGATCGAGACAGTGGCTGACGCAACAGAACTCTCAATTCAGGATGACTCTGACCCGCCAATCTTGCCAACCCAGCAACAGCTAGCGAACAGTCGGCCCCTCCGGTGCCTGGAGGCAATGGTCTGTCCGCTGCAACACTGTCCGTCAGACCGTCTCCACCGCTGTGTCAAGTGAGATATGGGCACACATGCCTTCCACTCATACCTTAGATAGAGAATTCAAGCTTCTCTACTACCACCTTACATGCTGCGGCCGCGTGTGGCATCGTTACAGGCACCCGGGTCATGCCCAAGACAGACGTGAGTCTAGAGACCTGGAAGATCACGGAGGTATGCGCTGAGTGCCATCCTATGGCACCTATGCTTATTGAGCCGATGTCAAAGGAGATCAGAACATGCTTTGGCTTTTCATCACTGCATATAATATGATCACAGAAAAAGATCAACATGTGGGACTTGATCCAGCGTTTTCCTTCTAGCTACTATGGCTATATGTCAGGCAGAGCAGTGAGATAGTAAAAGCGGCTGCACGCATAGATCTAGAGTCAGGTTGACTAGCAAACTTAGAACGTAAAAGTCCAATGCTAAACTGATTATCGAAGTGTAATTCGATGCTTGCGGACCCCATGATACGTGTTGTCTAAGTGTCAGATCGCTTGTCTACTATCCGGACGAGCGAAATTGAACAAAAGAAATGACAGTCTTAACCAAACGGTCTCTTACCTTATCGTGATCTCTCCCTTTTCCTCATCTCCAATGGCGTTGTTTGCTCTCCATCATAATCACCAGTAACTATACACATGCCGAGCATGCTCCCCACCTTTTCGCTTGATTCATACGCTGTAAAAGAAAAAGATAGCATTCAAATCAGGAAAAAGAAAAAAAAAAAAATATTGCTTCATGAAAAAGGTACCGTGCATTTTTGGTAATGCAGGAAAAAATTCTGATCAACGCAGGGATCGAACCTGCGACCTTCTGTGTGTAAGACAGACGCCATAACCACTAGGCCAGTTGATCCAGAATGAGTGGTTTCCCAAACGGGAAGCAACACTATGAAGGAAATAAATATCGTACATGATCTCGTCCCTAAGTTGTCAGCAAACCAACAAGAATATCAGATGTTGGCCTCGAATATGTCATGAAGAGATATGCCGTCTACAACTTGGACGGATCTTGGCGACCGAGTGGTGTGGATATAGGACTAGTCACTACTCCGTAGGGAAAGCCGCATCCACACATTTGTCCACAGCAGTAATCATCAAAACATTATTTTGACTTCTTTGAATATGTACTCGCTAATATCATATCTATGCACATTATAATCGAAAAATGGAAGCATGTTCCCCGAAACAACACCAATGTTCGTATCAAATATCGCTTCCCTCACGGAATATCCGCATACACAACCTCAGGACTCTTCGGAGGTTGCAAAAAGTCCTCGGGCGTATCCTCCGGCAATTGATGATCCTCCGCCCATTGTCGAATTTGATCAAAGTTGCGACACCGGTGTTCCGTGTTGAAGTCGACAAACGGCTCGGGGTGGTCTTTATGCACCCACACCTGGCCGAAGACGCCGACATCGGTCGTGCACATCAACTGTTGGCGGAGGATGTCAAGACAGTGCGCTGGAGGTGAGGAATTAGCTTCGGCTGTGGTGTTTTGCGAGACGGAACGCTGGTGGACTTACAAACGTGGCGTCGGAGGATGTAATCGTCGTTCTTGAAGGCTCCTTCGCCGAGAGCGTGGTAGTAGTCGTAGTTGTAGTAGAGGGTTTGTCGGAGGAGGTTCTGTAGGTGTCAGTTTGGGTCTTATGTAGTCTAGGGTGGTAGTCTGGTGTATGGGATTGGACGAGGGATGCTCACCAAGCAATGTAGATGATGCATTCCTTCCACGTTGGCAGGATAGCCTCCTCCGTATTTTTCTTTGATCTGTACGTGGTTCGGGGAGAAGCCCGATTTTTCGGCTTCTTCGACGGACACCCGGATCGGTCGATCTGTAGATCATAAGTAGGATTAGTAGGTGGTTATGTGGTGTATCGATCCGGGGAACGAACAATCACCGCCCAAGGCCTTCCATGCTGCGTCAACCTCTGGACTCGCGTCTTGTCGGTAGATAGTTTCCTTCATGAACGAGCCATTATACTGCTGTTGGTGGTATTCGAGGTTGATGTCCGATAGAATCGGTGCTTTATCCCGTCAGATCAAGTACATTTGCGTATATCTTCCATTGCGACTCACAGTGATTAGAAACATGTGAAGTACACGCCTCATCCAAGTCCTTCTCAGGAGACGGCTGGCTGTTTCGTCCGATCGCAATTCCTGCAAGACAGGAAATGCCTGCCGTTGCGGCCAGTAGAACTATCTTGGCCCATCCAAAGCTTCTTCGTTGTTGACTTTGTTGTGGCCAGTTGGACTCCTCGTCGGAGAGGAGCTTATCTTCACTTTCGGCACCGTCGGGGGAGCTGGAGCGTCGCATGGTGTTAACAGGCAATAAATTTTGATCTGGGGAACACTACCAGGCCAATCTTCCAAATCATAATCTCTTCATGGTAAAGAAGACGTGAGACAGAGGGGTAATAAAGACCGCAGTGTCCCGTGAAATGGCGATGCCAAGCCGTGCGTACACCCAAAATAGGCCAACGGGGCTCAGTCGGGATCCATCATCTGCAAGACCACACAGCCATCAGAGAAGTCAGCGGAATGCGCCGCTCAAGGTAACGATCGGGTGCAACATGGCTACGCGGTAAGACAGGAAATCCGGGATCTTGCGGCAGTGGACAGGTGAATGTAAGACACAGCGCATGTATGTCTCATCCGGCTAATATTAGAGACGGGCCGCTGGTTGGCGCGGGACGAGCGATCTATACAGCGTCTCCACCATGCTGATCTCCAACGCCATCCCGAACTGAAACACACCTCCACGGGCACTGCCCAGCCTGGTTCTCGTCTTATTCAGACCGCCATGCGACTCACTCGGGCGATCCGACATCGCAGCATTATTGCCCATCCTGGCGGTGGTCCTTGCTGACGTCCTGTCGGCTGACATCCGGTTTGTATACACCCCGCCATCAGGCGTCCACATTGCTATTTTGACCGTCAAAGTAACTGCAAGTCCATGTATGGTGCCGTATGGCCGATCTGCAAGGTTGTCCACTAGGGTCAGTGACTGAGGGGTACTTGCCCATCGGGAGAATGGATGGTGTCAACAGTGACTTTCCTAGTGTCGGCTCTGGTATCTGACGAAATGCGGCATTATGCTTGTTTTTCTATATTTAATCCAGTGGGAGAAGACAGTCTGCTCTGTATCAGATCAGCATGGTTATAAATATGTCTCTTCTACCCACGACCACATACTCACATCTACCATCCATCAAGCTCAATCAGATTCCCCATCACTGACTGAGCGAGCGCCTCCCACACAAGACAATGCACTTCGTTGAGAAAACCTTCCTCATCGCCCTGGGCAGCCAGGTCCTCGTCACCGCTGCTCCAGTCGAACCCTCTGCCTCTTCGACGACTTCTGTCGCAGACTACGGTGATTACGGTGACTACGGAAACTACGGCGACTATGGCTCCTACGGGAAGTACAATATGAAGCGAGACGATACCCCGACAGAGACCACTGCCTCAACGACCTCAAGTTCCGCTCCTGGCTCCTACGGGGACTACGGCGACTACGGCAACTATGGCGACTACGGTTCGTACGGCGTGTACAAGCGTGGGGACGGCGAAAGTGAATCGACTACTACCGTTGAGCCGACTTCGACTTCTACCTCTGCCCCTGGGGACTATGGCAATTACGGGGACTATGGCAACTACGGCGACTATGGTTCTTATGGTGAATACAAGCGGGATAATGTTGAGGATGGAGAGTCTACAACTTCAACCACTACTACTGCCGAGCCGACTTCTACCTCTAGCCCCGGGGACTATGGTGACTATGGAGACTATGGCAACTACGGCGACTATGGCTCCTATGGTGAATACAAGCGGGACAATATCGAAGATGGAGAGCCTACTACTACTTCTGCTCCAACTACTACATCGACCACTACTACTGTCAAGCCGACTACTACCTCTAACCCTTCCGACTACGGCAATTACGGAGACTATGGCAACTACGGCGACTACGGTTCCTATGGAGAGTACTAGGGTGATGAGGTGAGTCTCCCATCAGAGCAGAACTATGTTTCTGTATTAAGGCTTGGGACAGGTGTACTGACTTGAGTAGGTGAAGTAGTGAAGGGATATCGAATCGGGAGGAGTGCCGAATTGAATAGCTTTGATTTCGGGGTTTAATCATGGATGAGCCAGTAGTTGTGCTATGATTATTGAGTTAATGAACTTAGATTGTTTGTCACATTCTGTCACATAGAAAGAGTTTCTGTATAGAGTGATGTTTCATTCAATACGGTCATTTCAGGCATATGAATGTGCTGTTGCAGACGTATTAAAACTAAGATAAATCATCGCGCTTCTGAGTCTGAGCCATTAAGGCCATTGAAGGGAGATATAGTATGAATAGAACGTCGCAGCTCTACTAGAACCCACCATTGCTTCAGATAATGTTCCAAGAATGGATTTAGCCCAGCAACTGCCATAGAAGAGCACCCAAATAGTGCTATTAGTCTCTTATTAAAGCAAGAAGCAAGATGACTATCTCTGGATGGCCAAAGTTAGGGTCTATCGGATTTTTGAGTCTTTGATTCATGCATCACCATGAAATCCCAGACGAAAATACCCAAGTAACCTAACATCAAAAACCTTCCTTCTTCAAGATATGCTAGTCAAGCGACCATCTGCATCAAAGCTCTTCCAACACATGTATTTCCCCACCATGGGAAAGGAGCAAACCGAGTCCAAAAAAATAGATTCCAAGGACCGACAACTTTCTCCGAGGAGATATGTGTCCACTCAAGATCAGAGCGAGGCAACTAGACTCATGCCAGATTATTTGGCAATTTACAGAAAAGCCATGTGTTTCCAGGGTACATGAACGCTCTGTGGATTGAGTTTGTCCAAGTTCAGGCACCCTTTCCCTAAACAAGAGGCACGCCTAGAAAAATTCCGTATCCCGGCCCAACTAGTACCTCCCAATATAGGTAGATCGGTATCTAACGTGGGGGGGAATAACACGATGATTACCATCCCATCTCAAGACACTCTTCCACTCACCAATTTCACGGTTGCGTCATCGCAACCGAATAGCGATTTTACTCTAGGCACATGATAAAGCAAACGAATACAGGATTCGTATCATCCCGCCGCTACCACGCCACGCCAACCAGGCGGAACAGAGGGGATCGTATCCGCGAGGCTGAGGCCGAGAGGGGAGAGAATCATCGCGGAATATAAGGTGCTATCGCGTCCATCTGGGCAAGCCCAACCCGGACCGGAAAACTGCCAACGTTTCGACCGACAAGCTGCAGAAGGGTCGGGTCATCCTCGATCTACAATGATGACACTGCTATACTGTGTGGTATTGGGAGGATGTGGGTCCTGTTGACGATCTAGAGGTGGACAATTTCTTTCCTTTGATCAACGAATCACCCATAAGCAATACTGTCGGGAGGGGCCAGCTGGAATGAAGACCGTAGCAAAGCTACGCAACGTCACCTACAATCATCATGCATCTTCATTCATTATACCGAGAAGATGGGGCACCTCCCGCCACTTATAATGACACGCATACAAGATAAACACATAACACGACAAAGAGTAGAGAAAATAACAGAATGGGTAATAGTAACACGAACACATGCATATCCCGAAATGGTAGGCAACGAGGATACGAGCATACAGAAAGACGGTATATATGGAGAGGACTTGGAATCACAGCGACATCATCGGATCGGGACCTGGCGCTGCGCTTATTTCTTGCCATACGCACGGTCCACATCGGCCTGGAAGTGGTTGACGATCTTCTTGCGCTGGAGCTTCTGCGCCGCAGTCATGTATCCCTAGGACAGAGTTAGTCTGGGGTCGAAGGAGTCGGGATTAAATAACAGGAAACTCACGTTCTGAGGGGTCCACTCCTCGTCGGACAGGACCACACCGTTGATAATTTCAACACCCTTCAGGCCACTGGCACGTCCAGCAGTCTGCAGCTGCTTCAGGACAGCCGACTTCAGAGTTTCGTTGTGAACCAGAGACTCCAGGGAGTCACCGGGGATGTTGTTGTCGCTGGCAATCTTCTTCAGCGCCGCTTCGACGGGAACGATGATGGCGATGGGCTTGTCCTGATCTGTCGCAGCATAAACACAGATGTTGCCGACCACGGGAGACGAGCGGTAGACGGATTCGAGCTTCTCCAGCGCGATGTACTCGCCGTTGAGCGTCTTGACCAGGTTCTTCTTGCGGTCGATGATCTTCAGGTGGCCGAACTTGTCGAACTCGCCGATATCGCCGGTCATGAACCAGCCGTCCTCGGTGAAGGCGGCCTTGGTCTCCTCCTCGTTCATCCAGTACTCCTTGGCGACACTGCCTCCGCGGATGAAGATCTCACCCTGAGGAGGGTTGTTCTTGGTGAAGTAGCCGGCATCGGGGAAGTCAACGAGCTTCACTTCGATCGACGCCGGGATATCGCCCAGCGCATCGGGGTTCCAGGCCTGGGGGTCGTTCAGCGCGCCCATGGCCGAGGTCTCGGTCAATCCATAACCACTGATCATCGGAGCAATCGCCATGGACAGGAACTTCTGGGTCTCCTTCGAGATCGGGCCACCGCCGTTCATGACAATCCGCAGCCGACCACCGGTCGCCTCCTTCAGCTTGCGGAACACAATGTTGTCCAAGACAGACGCGCCGGTGCCAGCCCCGGGGAAACCGGTCGTCATCAAGAAGTTCTTGGCCGACATGGCTCCCCAGAAGAGGCTGCGAACGAAGAAGTTGGCCTTGTTCAGGTTGTTGAGCACACCCTTCTTCACGGTCTCCCAGACGGCCGGCACACCGACTAGGATAGTCGGCTTGAACTCGCGAATATCTCCCTTGCAGTTGCGCATCGAGTTGTCCGACAGGGTGCGGGGGTTACCGTAACCCATGGTACCACCCCAGAAGAGGCACAGGTTTTCGAACATGAATTCGAGGATATGAGACTGGGGCAGGTAGGTCAAAAGCGCGTCCGAGGGGCCAATGTAGGGTCCGACGATTTCGTTGATACCCGCAGCTATCCAACCGTTAGCGAGGGAATCCACGGATGGTCAAAACAGGTGGGTTCTCAGCTTACTCGCAGCAATGACGTTCGCGTGCGTCAAAGGAACACCCTTCGGAGGGCCCGTGGAACCCGAGGTGTACATGATGCAGCAGAGATCTTCCGGCTTGGGAGGGACGGGCTCAGCAGGGTTCTCCTCGCCAAGTTTCCGCAGCTCCTCGAAGCTCAGAATGGTCAGATAGTCAAAGTCTTTCTTCAGCGCATCCAATTCCTCCTGCTTGTAGTCGAGATCGGAGTTGTAAATAACGAACTTGATGGATTGCGCTTCGCCGAGCACGTTCTTGACGGAAGTGACGAGGTTCGGATCGCAGAAAATCGCAATGCTGGAGGTTTGCACAATCGAGTGCTTCAATCCGGCCTCGCCGAGCGTATCATACGCGGTAACGATCGGCATCGACTGCGACGCGGAGCCTGTTCAACAGACCCATCAGTATGGACCGGGCGCGATCAACCGCAGGGAATTGCACGCGCACTTACCGTGAGACATAGCCAGCCAGTTTGCGCTAAAAACAATGGCCCTGTCAGTATGTCCACCAGCCATACCATCCCTCCATCAGGAATACACGCACCTGGTAGCACCGTAGAGATGGATCTTCTGGTCCTGCTCAATTCCGAGCTTCCGGAGACCAGCGCCCAGCTGCAGCGCCAGCTGCTCATACTCCACAAAGGACTTGTAGGTGTAGCCGCTCATCTCATAGAAGGTCCACTGCTTCTCGACCTCCTGCTCCTGGCCATCGACCACCTTCTTAACCTTCTTCTTCTCGACGTGGGTGTGGATAAGACGACGGCTTCCGACGCACTTGGCGTTGCCAAAGACACGCGCAGAACGACGGAAGTTCTCGTAGGTGGTGGAGACATCCTCCGAGGGGCGCATGATGAGGCCATTCTTCGCCAGCGGCAAGCGGCGAGGGATGGTCTCGCCCTCGACGCGTTGACAGCCAGGCAACTCCACGGAGAAGGGCGGCTTCTTGACCATCCGCGGTTGGAGATGCACGTCTTTCTTCGACATTTTGGCGGGCGGTTCCGGGTGCTGGGAGACCTGGGGCCGACGGACACGGGAATCACGAGAGAAAAGGGGAGCACCTGGGGAGGCGCGGGACGACAGTTAGCGAGAGCGGATGGATGGTACGGAGAGAAAGGCGGATGCTCAGGCGAAGCCGATCGCACGGAGACGAGAACGCTCGCGGAGTCAGGCAGATGGCCGAAAGCAAGGAAGACGACTTACAGGGGCGACGGGGTGAAAAACGTCACTCCAGGGCTGTGGAGACGGTGACGGCGGACGGAAGACAAGCGAGCACAGTGCACGCAGAACCAGGGGATGCGAAAGACCAGGGAATTGGGAGGAACTGTACCCAGGATGCGGGGAACAGGAGAGACAGAGTGACGGGGACGAGGGCGAGGGCGAGAGGGGGAGTTTTTGAGGGGAGAAGACGGGGAGGGGGCGGAGAGAGGAGAAGAGAGCGCCGAGCGGAGGAGGCGTTTTTGGCGATGAAGCTGTCTTGGGCGTCAGCGGATGAAGTCACAGCGCATGTTTGTTCTTTTTCTGTGGCTGGGCCCGAGAGCCACGATGGCCATCTCGTTCGACTCTGACTCTCCCAGACGGGGATTTCAATCAGAATAATAGGACTATTCGGATACTGGTCTACACGACGACTTCCCCCCGTTGAACGGGTTACTACATGGTCTCTACGCGATGCGCTGCTCATCCAAGGTACCGACCGACATCCGCCCAGGATGGCTCGGAAACCCCATTTCCCATGCCGCGGTTCGACATGGACGAACATCCCCAGCCAACCGAGCCCAGCGGTCATGAGCACCTCTCGACCGGGAGGAGGAACCGCCAAACGCTGGGCATGGGGGGTTTGAGTTCGACAACAAAGCCTCCTCTCTGCCATCGCCCCGTGTGTACGGAGGACAGTGGGGGGATCAGGTCCTTCCCGTATTCCTGCACCTGGGCAGCCGCTCGTGAGCCGGGTTTTGTTGGGATTTCCGCCCAACACTTGCGCAGATCATACATCGAACAGCGGGAGCTTGGACCAAGCAAAGGCACCAGCAGTTGATCGTGTCTCGTCGAATCACGATGGACATGGCCGTCTGGTTGTGGCGGAGATGTTTGCAGAGCCGAGGAATCGTCTTAGTCAGGGCCGTACTGTGTAGTCAGGTGTTCTCTCGCATTTCTTACCTAATTCATCTGGCTCGCCTGATCGGGTATGGTTCGGCCGGTCGCCGATCCAGCAGCCAATCAGCTGGTGGCTCGGCCAACTCCCAGTGGTGCCTCAGGCAGATGCCATATCGAATTTCAACGTCCATCACCACGCATACTGCCAAGTACTTTGCAACACTCAATCCCATCCTATCTACCTAGGTAGTATATACAATCAACCTTGACAGAAGCCTCCCCGTCCATTCGACCAGGCCATCAGCGACAGAACACCCTCGGTCCGTGGAATTCCGATCGACGACGCAGAGCACGCTGTGGCCCTCGCCGAGAACTAATCAATTTTAGATCCTGGACTAAACGCATCATCTCGGGTGGTTGGACCTCTGGTCTCCCCTGCACCGTCACAGTCACCGTCGGGCCAGACCAGACCAGCTCACGCCAACTGCAGGAGGGATCCGTTTCCTAGGCATTTCCCCAACATGGACGAGCTCACCCGCTTCCTCGCCGCCATTGGCCAGGAAGTCGACGACGCCGAAGAGGGTATGTCCTCTCTCCTCCGTCCGTAGTTGTATAGAACCCCAAAAACACCATACCATCCCTACCGATCCAGGTACCAACCCATCATAACCACCTCGCACGCTAGAATCCTTCCTCCTCTTCTCCCAAGACATCCCCTCCGCCAACCTCGGCTTCATCGACTCCCGCGCCACAACCATCGACCTCACCATCCACAACCACGACTACACCATCCACCAATCCCCCACCCTCCTCTCCTCCTCCCGCGCCGGCGGCACCACCGGCGCCGTCCTCTGGAAAATCACCCCCCTCGTCGCCGAATGCATCCCCTCCCGCACACACAACCCGCACTGGCACCACGGCTTCCCCACCCCGTCGTCCACCGTCGTCTAGCTC
>RHLO01000596.1:0-27884 GCA_003719415.1 Aspergillus olivimuriae | reverse complement strand
GGCTTAAATTTATGATTATTCTATGTATTAAGATATTTTATATAGATGAGATTTTTACTGCTTATTTTACCTCTAAATAACTATGTCTTACCTAATAGAGGTATCCAAGTGAGATAATTATACCAGTAATTCTAAGCTATCCAACACCTAGGTTTGCTAAGATGATAGTGTGCCCCTAGTTGTATTGGTATTCTGTCATATCCACTAACCTAGCCCAGAATGTTGGTTGACTCGGGCCCCTGCAGGCTATGCATATGGAAATCAAGCTCTCGGTATCAGACACAGGCACTACCTTTATTGTCATATTCCATAGCTTGTCTAAAGTCGTTGGAGAACCACTGCATGAGGCCCACTTTCGCTGGCCAGGTCATTGTACCCATCAAGGTCTGCACTGGACAGGACACTGACAGCTATCTGATAAGTGGAATATGTGCTGGCAATCTCTTTGCACATGCCAGCTACACGCTTGGCCTGGGTCTGGTCCCCACACTCGAGTAATGTAATACTTGGGCGAAGCCTCAAACAAAGATGAGATATATAATAATAAAATGAATCCTCTTGCTTGATCCACTTCGCCAAACCGGTGTTGGTCGTGGTTGGGGGTACTAAGGCAAGTGTAGGCTCAAAGTTCCTGACACTCCGCGCAGTAGAACCATCCCAAAATGCATCAGGAGCAACATATGGTGGATTGGCCACCAGAATATCACACCCGTAACCATCACCAGAAGAATACCCCGGAAATTCATGAAGAATATCTTCCACACCTGGTAGATCATTCTTTTCATAAGCGAGGACACTGCCCTGCCGAAAGTGTATGTCTCTCTTTGCTTGATCCGGAAGCAGCCCAAGGCGAATATTGTGAGCAACATTGGCATTGCTTAATCTAACTGCAGTGGGACTGAGGTCAACCCCAACAACAAATGTATCCTGGACGTGATTCGCAAGAAGGGAATACAACAGTAGAGACATACAACCAGTGCCCGAGCAAAGATCTAACACGCGCAGGCCCACAGTGCCTTGATGGCAGTTGGAACGGGACAACCCTTGCAAGCTATCAAGGAACAATTTGGCAACATGCATTGTAAAAGTTTCAGTCTCTGGCCTGTAATATGATCAGCAAGGCAAGAATGACCATATCCAGAAAGAATATAAAAGAGAGCAGAAGTCGTTACCGTGGAATCAACACGCCCCTTCTGCATAGAATCAAGAGATCACCGAAAGGTTGATCGCCTAGAATGTACTGGAGCGGCATACCCTTTGATCGAGCACGGCACATTGATCGCAAAATGGTCCTCCATTGCAAACCCTTCTTGACATTCAGACCAACCTGTGTCTTTCTTGGCCGTGCGATGTACTGGGCTCGTTCCTGCAACCAGCGGAGTTCGAGATGGGCTGACTCGAGTGTGCGACACTGCGTTAAGATCAGGGGTAGCAAATTGTTTTGCCGGTATGCTCTAACCACCAGTGCGTTTGAAATCCGGGGCATAACTGCTGTAGATAAAGGAAGGTATATCCGACCCTTACTATGTCCGAATATCTGTGTTCGAATATCATGGAAAGACCCTACCGGCCCCAGATTATCTTTAAATGTGGCGTGAACTAGTCATAGAGAGTCTTGGCATTCGCCAAGTATCTGTACACATAGGCTTCCGTGATATATGGCAGAAATGGAAAGAAACATATACTATGAATAAGACACTAAGATATCGATTATCGTCAATCATATGCCAGTAAACGTCACTACCCTCCCAGCGACCCCAAAGTGGGCCACAAGAGCCCACAGTGGCCAAGGCTGGCGAGTTGATGATCCTGTGATCGTCTAAAGCATGGGAGACGACTAAAGGCTACTTTGGAACAATCGGATAGCCGCGACCCATCACACAGACTAGTTGGATCACACTAAGCAAAGAGCAGGATCGACCTCAACAGGAGCAATAACGCCGTGCCATACCCACAACAGAACGAAATCGGCGAGCGTAGTCGGCGGTATGTTGCTTCATTGGGCGCGATGAAGGTGCTATAAAGCCAGTGCGTATCCGATGATCGCAGCACCAAGAGCACAGCACATCGGAAGACCCGTTGGTCGCTCGACTGCTGCAGCGCCTGTATTCGTAGCAGACGGAATTTCCGTGAACGCCCCTCCAGTGAAGCCTCCAATCCTCGCCCCATAGCCACCAGCAACAACAGATGTGACAGGATGTGACACCAAAGTGGCATCCGGAACCGCATTATCTCCGGTCCCGATCTCCATGATGTTCTCATCTGTGTTGTTGAACTTTGTATTCGCCAAAGATATCTCGTTATTGGCTAAGTCGTAAACGACATATGCACTGCGTAAGAAAGTGTCACCCAAGACCGCAGTGCTATCCCCGGCAGGGGCGATCCCGAATATGCAAGCCTCAGCTCCGTCGCGAAAGCGAAGATCGCCAGCATTGATAACCAGCTCATCGATGCCGACCGTGATCGTGGGGGATGAAAACGTGTACGTGAGATTGACATTGCTTTGTGCGATACTGCACTCGACGTATCCCACGCCACTTGATGACTCGTAAATGACTCCCAGATCATCATAAATATCCTGGACAATAGAGTTCGGAAGGTAGGTTAGAGAACTTCCTGAATCAAGAAGGACTGCAGCGGGAAGGGCCTTAGAGGAATACGCCCGACTATCAGATCCGGAAAACATAGAAACGCCAGTCAAGGCAATGATAAATTCAGAATACCCGCCGTTGACCCTCTGGACAGGTAAGGTCTCAAGGTTACCCTGGTATCTTGCTGTGTTGACACCCCCAAACAAAATTGAACCGGTATTTGCACTCAAGTCATTCAACCAAAGACTGTAGGCATTTGATCTGATCAAGCCACTTTTTACCATAGCCTGAGGAAGGTTGGGGTATGCCGATTTACCCAAGCGACCAACTTGCACCTCGTTAGAAGTATATCCGATGCCCAGGACGCCCTCTAATTTCAGTCATCATAGAAATCTGTCAGCAAGAAGTCCTGAGACATGTGGGGAGTTTGCAAAGCCCGACAAGGTTCTCACTTACCAGTGGAACTGGATGAATATCCCACGCCAAATTGAAAGTCTTTGATCTTCACCCCACCGATGTGTAAAACATCGGTGACATAATCTCCGGTAGCGCCTGTCCCATCGGCGTATGAGATGTTGAAGTCTGACGACATATACTCATAGGACGACGAATCGCCTGGGTCGTAGGATCCCGATGTACCACATGGATCGGTTGACGAAGAACACAGGGATGAATTCGCCGCATTGCACCATAGATCACTGCTTCCAGTGTCAAGCACCAGCCGTAGACTTTGCTGTGGCGTACCGAGTGTGACGTTGCAATAGTAGAGCGTTTCCTATCCATTTCATCAGATCACTGTTTCAATAGCGCGGTGCGCTCATGTATAAGACGTGCATACCTCGTTGTCAAGGACTTGTGTCACTGATTTGTCCCGCTTCCGCCGCATAGTATCTCTACCAACAGGATCAATAACGTCCTTTCGTTTGATATCGAGGGATATCACGGCAGGGACATCTCTTTGATGAAGTGTGAGTGACTTGGCATTTTGCCATAAGGCAGATGCCAGGAGTAGATATGGCCAACCCAACATGGCTCTTGTAGATTGAAATGTGAATTGGGCCCGTCGAACGCAAGGGCTGGGTCGTCCGTCGACCAGGACCCTTGTGAGAGGGAGAACTTTAGATGAGCACCGAAGGGAGGGATTTGGGGTAATATGAGCTCATCGTTACGGGCATGGTGAACCTTTTGTATCAGACGTATCCAGCAAAATACCCAGTTTTGGTGGCACTGATGTCGTATACTTCAGACTGCGTTCAAAGTGGGTCTTGGCTGAATTAGGCACTGCTTGTACAGCGACCGAAGCCGACAGACAATCCCCCCAAGGTAAGAATTGGAACCTGGGGCTCCACCTCAGCGCCTCGGAAAGCCGGCTAGGGTGCCCCACTTGGGAGCGAACGCAACCGTCATTGCTTAATATTGTTGCATTTGTCGTCGTCATCACGATGATATCAATAGTATCCTGGTGGGGCTGGATTCTTCATGAGACAGGAATCATGTTGATAGACGCTGAGATTGCAGAGTGCTACTGAGTATGTAAGGATTATGGTAAATCAGGTATTGCACGTCCTATTGATATTCTGGTCTTGTCCATTGCAGTCTGTCGATCTGAAGACCATCCAAGCATCATGAACACGAAAAAACGATGAAAACAGAGAAATTCCTTGTGGACGAGCTATATTTGTCACTAAGTTTCTATACCTGTGAGTGGACTTCAACTCAGTGTCGGAAGTCCCGGCAACGGTGACGTATATAGTACTATGGAGTACTCCGTAGGCTACAGCGTTTAGGGTGGGGTCCTCAACAAAGGAGACACTCTTGTCCAGGGCCACGTACCATGTCATCCGTATCCCTATAATACGAAGTAGGTACATAGTACTTACATAGTAGTACCTTGCTTGATATTCGAATTTGCCAATCGGTTTCGCTGCTGAGGTTCTTATGAATCAATTTGCTGCATCATCCTCTCTGATATTCACCACCGCCAAACCTGCGTACACATAGAGGCGAAAGGTTAGGCCAGGCCGGTAAGATCAGGAGAATCTACACCAAAAGCAAGATTCTATCTAAAAATTGAGGCATCGTCCCCTCCCCCTTGAAGCTTCCTACCAGGTAAACTCCACGCTCTCAGCAGTAATTTTATCATTGGTCACACTCCGGAATACTAGGTGCTCAAGAGCTCTACAGCTTCGAGCTACGGAGTCACAGACTCTGTTGTATTATTGATGTTAATGATATCGTAGAGCATGCATGAGATATCTTAAAGCTCAACATGGGGGACGAAATGGCGATATTCGGAACAGCACTGAATATTGAATATCAGTATTGGAGCGCTCTACATTGAAAAAAAAAATGTCTGATAGGTACTGTACACACGGCATTTGTCCTCTGCAGCACTGATCGGGTCAAAGCCCGAGTGTTTTTCTGACCCGCCTCATTGTCAACTCGGCATTTGCACGTGCGGCTTGAGCACCCTTCTCTGCAACAGTATCGAGATATCCGCTCTTATCGTTCATAAGATCGTGATAAGCTTCTCTTATGGGTTTGAGATGTGTTGAAATCCGATCAGAGAGGTGCTCTTTCAGAACTCGCAGACTGGAATGCTGGTACTCTAGTGCAACTTGATCGCAGGCGGTTCCGTCCAAGTGGCTTAGAATCTCAATCAGGTTTGAAACACCAGGTCTGTGAGATGGGTCGTATGTTATGCTAGCTTCTGAGTCTGTAAGAGCTACCTTGACCTTCTTATGAATCTCTTCTGGGCTATCAGTAAGAAGAATTCTGGAACGACCGTCCGCATGAGATTTGGACATTTTTAGTCGAGGTTCCTTCAGCGACATCACTCGCTTTGCGGGAGCTGTTAACTGATGGTCAGATCTCAAGCTTCCTTCACTACATTGGACGGGAGTGGGAGTGCCTCACATATAAGGGCTTCTGGGAGCGGAAATATAGGCCCATAGAGGTGATTGAAGCTATTTGCAGTGTATCTTGAAAATTCAAGATGTTGCCTTTGGTCCTCACCAACAGGAACTTGCGTGGCCCTGTTTGACATCAATAAAAGCGCATCAAAGGAGGTATCCTGGGCCCCCGCTTGACTACCGACCGATGAACTAGAATATCCGCAGCCTGGAGAACCGGGTATGAGAAGAGACCGAGACGTAGCTTCGCTTTCGCCGCCGAATCTTCCAAGTCTGTATCATCAGGCAATTGGAGCTTGCCCTATACAGACCGTCAGTGTGTATGCCCACAACCGTGATCCCAATTGATCTCGCAACATCCATCGTTAAACACAAGGACTTTCAAACGTACTTTCCATTGAGTCATTCGGGATAGATATCCCATAGACGACACCGTGCCCAGAATCCAGAACAACTCAGCATGGGCATGGACCTAAACAACAAATTAGCAAGCCTGACACCTCAGTTTGTGTCAGCGTAGCTTACTTACAGCAGATTGAAAGAATATAGTCGAACGGGCTGGATCTAAACCCACAGCCAACAGTGTCGCAAATGACTCTTTTCTCCATCTTTTCAATTGGTGGGCATCTTGGGGTAATGTCAAAGCATGCAGATCGACAATGGAAAACAAAAGTTTGGTGCCCGCAGGTGTATTATCTTGAAGCCGGGCCCATTCACGTAATGCGCCCAAATAGTTCCCCAAATGTGGCACTCCTGTAGGTTGGATACCAGAAAATATGATCGGCTCGCTAGCGACTGAACTTTGTGTAGTCACTGTCCTATTCCATCGTAACGATTGTCGAGGAATCCACTGTAGGGAGTTTCCTGGGAGTAAGAAGGCCTTGTGCAGTCTTTGTGGTATAAAGTCGCATAACCTGCATGTGGTTGAACCGGTTAGTCGCATTTTTCATTAACAGTTAGTTGTCCCAAGAGCTCTTCCTCAGGTCACGTACTAACAAAATAGCTACCTACATAATTCAATCACGTGATTGAAACAGTACCGAGAAGTCGCTTGGGAACCTAGGTAACTACCACCAAACCACCCCAATTGAAGACTTAGTCGTGCCTACCTTTACATTTTGGAGGTAACATCTTGAATTGCTACCTACAAATCTCATTGGGCCTATTGATATACAATATCGATGATTGGAATGTACTAAAAATACAGCATATAGTACCGTGCCCAGGCGCAAGTTTCCAGAGCAAAAGGGTGGATGAGCATAAGAATCGTGGACCCAAATTCACATAACCCTTTAACCACTGCGGACACTAGTCAGGGGGCTTTTATTTTGTGTGAAACGTTCGTTCTTGAGAAGGTCAAACATATCGTCAGGCAGGACTGTTTCCGCATCCTGCCTTTGGCCAAACTGACTCAAATAAGGGCCCAGGGATTTTTCAATGCCTGATAAGTTGCTGGAAATGCTTTGTGCCACATCTGTACGAAAGCAAGGGGAAGAGAAATCAGCAGCTGGTTCGACTTGCAAGCAACGAGGAGAATCGAAAAGCAGGTAGAACAAAATGGGGGAAACATACCCAGGCTTTCATGTTCCCATACATTGGCTTTCATGCCAACCCCGTAAAATGCATGCTTTCTGAGGAAGGAGAGCCATGCTTGCACAACATCTGTATTTCCATCCTTGATTTGAATAAGCCGACGAATAGTTATGCGTTCAAAGTTTTCTTGGCTCTTCTTGTGCACAAAATTGCTTCGTGGAAATGTCCAGCGTTCCACGATTCGTGGAAGAGGGACAGGCCCGGAGACAGGCAGTTTCAGATAGTAGGCCGCACGAACAGCAAAGTCAGCAAAGAATTCCACATTTCTCACGCTGTAGGACCTTAATTGCAGGTCACACACAGGTAGACCATATTCAGTCTGCCGTCGAAGGGGGCGCATGTATAAAGCCTGAACACTTCGAGGTAGGCGAGCATTACGGCCAATATCGTCTAAACGAGAAGCCCTACCCTAGGGGTTAGAGTTTGTATCTATGTAGCGGTTTGCAGCCGCAACACTCACCATGGCTTTACTGCTATGCTGGTTGAATTTTCGTTTTTCACCGGACTAGAAGCGCACCTCGTCAGCTATGTGGACTTGACTCGGGAGCTCCTGAAACTCGCTACCTACTTTGATACCTTTCCCTCCGAGTCGTTGGAGACATCAAGAGCACATCTGGCGGAGGATCTGAATGTACGACATGGCAAAGCGACCTTTTGAGACTGTTGAGAGATGAGGCTGCTGGTGATTTATTGAGGGTGACAAATACCTGGAACTGCTTGGAGATGGTAGTAAACAGCCGACAATTGGTGGACGAATACATTCTAAACCGATACCTAGACAAGAGTAAATCGAAATCAGATGCAGTGAAGTTGTCCAAGTGTGAACAGGTGTAGATTGGCCTCCGTGAGAGCAAACGAAGCTTTTCTTCGGCATCGATTACGATCTTGGCAATTTTATGCTCACCGCCCTGGCCCCGATGCAAACTAGTTCCGGAATGTATGACAGGAACGCCCGATCCATACCTAGTACCTCATTCCTAAGGTACATCCCAATTTCGTACCCTAGTAGGTACCTATCTGGAGTAGGTAGATCTGGGTGGTAAGTGTTCAGCACTTTAACTCGCCCACCTCGGCCTTGAATCTGCCTCGATACCTACATATGTAAACGATACCTAGCCATTGAGTGGGGAGGTGCCTGCGGGTAGACATGTCATTTTTTTAGACGATACCACTCCTTGGTCTGGGATCGGTACCCGCTGGTAAATCTAGGTGGTATGAACAACGTCAAGATTGGAAGCACTGAGGATCAATTCACTGTACACGAAGTGTTTGTGATAGCAGCTAGATATGTACATATGAGAGTCATTGAGTCCAAGCAATTTCTAATAATAAGGAATGTTGACAAAAAACGTACGACAATAACGTTGAATAATGTCGGGTGCCTAGGTACCCAGATAGGCTACTAAGTTGGGGCGGAGAAGTTACATTGGCAAATTCATTCGGGGTTTTCCAAGCAGTCATCCCCAGCCAACCTCCGACGTACCTACATAGTAGGCGGCCATCCACTCCAGGATCGTTAGTGCTAGTAGTACTAACCAACCGACCTAATCCGCACAGGATATCCGCGTGGCTCTTTCCACACAGGCTCAGTGCTGAGGGTTTGATCAAGAAAGCCGAGCGACCTGGAGCATTACACTCCTTTCGTCTGATCAACATCCTGTGTCGGTGACCGTGCCTTCACATCATCAGTTAGGAACAGCAGACATGTCTGAGCCACAGCAGAGCCTTTCCGCATATCAACAGGCAAAGGAAGCCTGCGATTTTTTGAGGCAGCGCCTACCGGCTCCATTGCGGAACCCTCGACTTGCGATTGTTTGCGGTTCGGGCCTTGGTGGGCTCGCAAATACCATCCAAGACAATCCTCGGGCAGAGTACGAGTATGGGACGATTCCTCACTTTCCCAGCTTGACTGGTAGGTTTACTCCAATCTTTCCCGCCGAGAATGTTAAAAAAAAATCCCATCTCATCCAAAACAGTGCCTGGACATGCTGGCAAGCTTGTCTTCGGTTGTCTTGGTGAAGATGATATACCGGTTGTCTTGATGGTTGGTCGCGCACAGTAAGGGAACCTCGGTGATCTCATGGCCCCACGCATTGTCAACTTTTCTCTGATGATACCTGCCTCAGTTACTATGAAGGCCATTCTATTCAACAGATTACATTCCCTATCCGCATGTTCAAGGTTTTAGGGGTTGAGATCATTATTTGTGAGTCGAGTGTGGAGTTATTGTGTCTTGCTAAATTCTTTTCATTGATCTTATCGTTAATATATGTCAGTGACCAATGCCGCCGGTGGTTTGAATTCGCAATATGCAGTCGGAGATATCGTACTACTGAGCGATGTAAGAAATTCGCTATCTTCAATGGCTTGATTGCTGATGCGACATAAGCATATTTTTCTCGCTGGCCTCGCAGGAAATCATCCCCTGCGGGGACCAAACGATGATGGATTTGGTCCTCGCTTTCCTCCGCTTTCCGATGCATATGATCTTGAACTTCGTCGTCAGGTTCATAGAACATGGAATGCATTGTTTGATGCTCAGAGAAGAAAGTTGCACGAAGGCGTGTATGCATATGTTGGTGGGCCTAGGTCAGTCGGCGATCGACCCCAAAACGAACCACCGAATATAAGATCTGTTGCTGAACTTCACTAGCTACGAAACAAGAGCTGAGTGTCGCATGCTCCGTCAACTTGGCGCAGATGTGGTAGGAATGTCAACAGTGCCCGAGATAGTCGTTGCCAGACATTGTGGCCTTCGTGTACTGGCACTGAGTTTGGTGACGAACAACGCTGTTTTGACCCCCGTCCCTCGTGGTGATGATGATGGTTTTGATGGCAAGAATATCGAAGAGCTGGACGCCGTCCTCCAAAAGGGCAAGGCCAACCACGAAGAGGTTCTTGAGGCAGGTCGTGCAGCAGCTATAGATATGCAGGTGCGTCTCCATATCGTCTGTTGAATTGCGTTTGAAGTAACACCAGGTAGAAACTCGTGGTACATGTCGTGTCAAATGTCGTCAAGCAGTGACTCCCAAGATGATAAATGGAGGACTATCCCGCCCTTTCGAACGCTAAAGCGGTTTGCTGTTGATGGGTTACTATGTGCATTTCACTTGCCTTTGCTGTTTCTCTTGGCTTTTAGACTTCCATAATACGACTTCTTGCCGCTCTGCTTTGTCGTTTGGATGTCCTTGTATTTTGACTTGAAACGTCCGGTTTCCCGTTCCAATGCCAAAGCCTCTTCAACAAAAGTCTTTCTGCGGTCTTTCTTGGTGATGCGGCCACTGAAGAATTCAGTTGGGCCTTGTACAATAGTACCCAATTGCGAATACGCGGGGACGCTGAATTTGCCATTTTCTTTCTTGTAGTGCCTTTTTGGGTCTAGGACAGAACGCATCCTGAGTAGTTGAAGATCTCTTTTGAGTTCGGGAGTTAGTTCAGTTTTCGGAAGATTGAACCAATCTTCACCGGCATTGGATTTTCCCTTTTGCAGATCAACATGTCAGCCTTGGACTCCAACACTATTATTATGTGAAGAAGAAGATTTGTTTGTTTTGCTCAGAGTAACTATGAAAAAAAATGCTCTCATTGGCACAGCGCAGCCCAGGACGGGCTGTTGAAGCTGCATCAAGCGCTTAGGCGATGGGAAAAATTTCCTCATTGCAATAGGATAGGTGTATTCAAGGTTGCTCGTCTTACCGGCTTGGATGATGTCCTTTTCACATTGATAGGTGTGAGCTCGTTCCCCTTTGACAAGTTTTTCTGGGAAACATTGAGCAAATGGGCGATATCTGCGGCGGAAGCAACTTCCGCCTGGCGAAGGTAAGGTTGGAGGGAGCTGTGTGGCAACAACTTGGGAATGCTTCTGACACATATTAGTCTCCACTACGGTAGGGCGCTCAATTGAAGTCAAAAGCCAACATACTTTGATAGTTGTGACGCTTCAGGACCAGAGCTTCTTGAGGCCTCAGCGGTACGTAGACGTTCTTCCGCCTCCTGAAGCAGCTGCTGAATATCACTGTCCATCACATTGTTATCATCGTTCAACTGCATTGTCTTCGAAAGACGAGATTGGTTATAGAAGCATAAAGAAGCAGGCAGTATCAAATGGGGTAGGTGGTTCTGTGACTTCTCAAAAAACAAGGAACAAGCCGGATGCAAGAGAGAAAACTAAAAAGAGATTGATGAAAGAGCTCTCAGCGGCGGTTGAGGAACGATTTTATATCGGGAGAGGTGAAGACGGGAAAATTTTCTTCTGTGGGACCCGGTGTCTCTTACATAATATTTACCTGGTAAGGTAACCGTCCTAACATGGTTTCTTACCCAACTGAGGGGCACTAGTACCTAGTACCTTACTGCCGTGGATACCTACCTAGATAGCTAGGAATTACTACCCGATCTAGAGGTAACAGCTCGTGTAATTAATTTCCCCGCGTTGGCGCGTAAATATCTTGGCGTGTGCTCCTTGGTCGCGCAGAGTTATGACTACCTACATGAGGTGTAATCCGCACCCGATCTTCTCCACAACCTAACAGCCAGTAACTCGGATTCCACCGTTTGTTTCAGGCCCCATGCTTGAGATATAGTCGATTCCCTACCAGGGCAGAGAACTAGGCTGTTACATATTCTTGTCCAATTACATTCGCAACGCTTCCGACTCCCTCCGCGTCCTTGATTGACACACTACCTTACTTTCCAGCTATCATCTACAAGGCCTTTGACAGCTCCCTAACAGCACCCACCGACAAGTCTTCTTTACTACACATCCAATATAACACTGGTGGTAGTGCCTGCGCGGTCGAGCTGCCATGGACCAAACTTCCCAAAATGCCGGACAACAACAGGGAAGACAGCAGCCCGTGTATGACACCAGAAACGGTGGACACTATGGTAAAGCAGTACTCTTCTTCACTTGTTTACCTGTCGTATAAACTGACCTGATCGGCTTAGGCGCTAGCGCTGCGGTATGTCTATTGCTATTTCCTGACCATGAACGAGGTACGCTGAAAGATAGCTGACATCATAAATCAGCTCTCTGCACAGGGATATGCACCAGTCGCTGAACTATATACTGGAACCTGGGCCAATGTGGGTATCGTGTTTAATGTATGTTATGTGTCCATGTTAACAAAGTGCAGGTAAATCAGGGGCTTCAGGGAACTGCCCGTGATATTTTGACCACATACTGGCAGCACATCATCAACCACCTTGAATCGGACAATCACGATTACAAAATCCACCAGTTGCCATTGGCTCGTATAAAGAAGGTCATGAAAGCTGATCCTGAAGTGAAAATGATATCAGCGGAAGCCCCGATCCTGTTTGCGAAGGGCTGTGACATCTTCATCACGGAGCTCACCATGAGAGCATGGATTCATGCAGAGGACAACAAGAGGCGCACTTTGCAGCGATCAGATATCGCTGCGGCTTTATCCAAGTCAGATATGTTTGATTTTCTGATCGATATTGTTCCTCGCGAGGAAGCTACGTCGCACGCTAAGAGGTCTAGTCAGGCAGCTGGTACTCCAGCGGGCTCTGCCTCTGCAGGCACAGGACAGATCCCAGCATCTCAGCATGGAGTTCAGCATCACATGGCAGCACCCCCAGATTATACCCTAGGACAGCACAGCCTACAAGATCAAGAATACAGACAACCTGCTATGTATGCAGGGCCCGTGCAGTCGGATCCAACTGCAGCCTACGGACAGCCACAAACCCAGATGTTCGAAGGCATGTATGCTGCATATCCGCATCTTCCTCCACAGCAGGTACGTTGATATGGTCTCCCGATGTGTCACCTGGATCTCATTTAGGTCACTAAAATATTCTTTTCAGTAAAAAAAAAAAAAAAAAAAACACGCATCCGCGCAATCTCTCACTATCGTGACCATGCTCCTTACCTGAATTACTCTCTATTGTGTGGGTAGGAAGTGTTTCTCGTTTATTTCGTATCAACAGTTGTGGCGGCCAATGAGGGTATAGTTTATTATTCTTGAGCTAGAAATACGCCATGGCGATATAATATCACATCTTGTGTGTCTAAGCAGACCTGAAGGAATAAGCTTAGACACAAGAAGTACTGTGCTGTTTGTCGTTTGGCACATGTATGCCACAATGCTTGTTTGACAACTATGTAATTAATTACATAGGAGGGAATGCATGTTCTTACGTCATACATATTACTCATGACTTCTTTCCAAATCTTGAAGAAAGTGAGGAGAACTTGTCTGTCTTAACTGGACTTGACGTATATCGCGTGACCCTATTCACTCAGGTCAACTGTCAGTCAATACTTGTTTTGTTCGCTGTACTTACTTTTCCAATAGAACAGGGCCATTGATAGCGTCGACACGGCCATACTTCTTATTCCTTGTGGAAATATCATAAAAATCATCTGTATTATCCGCCTGCATCAACTGCACTGTCTGTTGAAGCTCGTCGAGATTTTCACGTAGAATGGGTACGCCGAGACTGTCAACAAAATGATACAGGTATTCGACGTCTTTTGCCAGAGCTATAACGCCATTCGGGTTGATTCTTTTCACATCTGTAGAGAGCGGAAGCGACTAATTCGCAATGTTAGTGAGACCTGCATGCAATGTTGAAATGTTTGACACATTGTATACATACGAGGATCATATTGGCTGCATGACTAAGAGCGTCGAAATAGATGAGCTCTTTGATTTCAGTCGGGAGACCTAGGAGTGTAGAGTTCATAATATTTGAAAGAAATCGTGTCAACGTTTGCATGTAATTGCTGGGTTCCCTTGGAGGTTCAGGTGCCACCCAGTCGTACTCCGCAGTTTCGATAAGGTCATCGATCTTGGAGTTGACAACTTCGAATATGCGTTTTTCTGCGGCTTTCTTATTATTTCGGAATTTCTCGGTCGCGCTTAAAATCACTGGCCCCCCAGCGGAATTTTGAGACCTCGCCGCGGCAAGGAGCAATTCCAGTTCGTGACATGCAAGCTCGAAATGCTCCAAGTTTATTAGTATCTGCACGATTTGTCCCAGATACTGCGAGGCGAGGCGCTCAACTAGTATGTCACAGACTCGATTGGAAAGGAGCTCGTCCAGGGCCTATTCTGTCAGAAAATCCATCTTTGCTTCTAGAAATATGAACTCACTTCTTGGAGCGTTTCGTCGATAACGTTTGGATGAGAAAAGTCATCGTTAGCAAAGAAATAGAACTGGTTGAGGAAGTTCCTAATGTCGATACAGCACAATGGATACATCTGTGAGAATGGCAAGACACACGGGAACCTTCGGAGATGAGTTAGTTGCTCTTTGGGCATCGTCCAGTAAAAGACATTGTCGCCTGAGATATACATACACTTGCTCTTCTCGTGGTCTTTCGGGATTGTACCAACTGACGTTAAGGACCTTGTCGAACTCCTCTGAAGTTTGAATGGGCATGGGCATATAATCATCTGTAGATACAATCTTCGGGGTTTCCTGAAATCAGCAGAGAGAAGCATCATCGGAGAGCGTATTTTACCTCCTGAAAATCATCACTAAAACGAGTCTTAAGCAAGTCGGCGTATTTTTTGAAAACAATCAATAAGAAATTGTCAAAGACTCCCACAGGAAATTCCCAAGTCTGAATCGAAATCAGTGATACAAAAAATCTAGGGCGTTAAAGCGGGAGCAAGACCCACATTCATAGTCTGCATGAACAGAGCTATCAAATTTTTTATTTTCAGTAAACTCTCCGCATTGTCAACCTCAGGAAGAGCTATTGATATCAAGCTGACAGCATTTTGGCACATCGAGTCCCATAGCTCATCAACCTATGCAAATCAGTGAGCGGGCATGGCAAATCATATTGTGGGTGGATACAAACATCAACTGGGGATCTCAAATCCGGTACTCTCTTCATTGTAGATCGTTCTACAATTGCAAAGCCAGCCATTTCTTCTAACAGGTTGTGCAGACTGGCCCCGTCCTCATCAACGAGGGTGATTGATGTTGGGAGTAGAAGCTCCTTCTGTCGACGACGCGTATGAGCATATTCAACTCGAAACTTGTCCATATGGCCCAAGGATTGATGAATGTGCACACATTCGAAAAGTGGAGTGAAATCAACCTGAAGCTCGTCATTCTGCAAGAGGTCATATTCTTCATGTTCGTCGGAAACTAGCTCAATTGCGGAGTTCAGTTTGAAATGCCCAAGATACGGCGTCTGGGCGGCTCGCTCCTTTTGTCGCGTCTTTCGCAGGTCTGTATGATACAAGGCAATCTCCCCAAGATACTGGGACATTTCCCGAATCCTATACAGCCAGGTGTTCAAATCGGACATTACAGCCTCTTCTATCGCCTTTTTGGTTGCCGGTACGGAGCGTTGGATCATATCGGCGATCTTGTACTGTGTCATCCCCTTGAGGTGAACATCTTGGAGCTCTTCGATCGTACGAAGCGCAGCATAGTGATTCTTTTTGGCAAGTAAATCATGAACCTGATTCGCAAGTCGAAGAACCTCGAGGCAATCCCGGAGAGCTCGGAAGGTCTCATCAATATTTAGCCTGTGGCTCCGTGACTCGACCAACGCCTTTTTTTGTTCGGCCAGTCTCTCCGTGCTTGCTTGGATGGATTGGTTAAGGTCTAGTATTTCCGCAGTCAGGCTAATTGTACCTTCTCTGATGTGGAGGAGTTGGTTGACTGAGGATACGAATTCCTGGTGATTCGTATTGCAGATAGATTCTATTTCAGCTTCTTTATCCGTAGCGAATCTTGACAAGGTTTGTAATAGCTGGGATGTGCGATGTCCAACACTATATTCCTTGATAGATGGTATCAATTGATCCAGGTAGTCTGTGTCTGATGGGGATATGATGATCTGTAATCATGTTGCATTAGTCTATAGACATGGCCATGTCGAGCTGCTCTTTCTTACCTGATTTAAAATGTAAGAAGATTCAGCCCTAGGAGACGCTGTGGATGGCATAGTGACACTTCAAAAGTCGCCCCGAAAGCGACAATTGACGGCTATATTGGGTGGGTTGGACGGCTGAGCTTCGTGCTCAGAGCGTGAAGCAGTTTCTTGCTGTGGCTGGGCTCCTCGGTCGGTGCTGATGAGGGAGGGGGTCAGTACATCAATTCTTCCTTGTATCCTGTTTACGGGGAAAGCGGACTGTATGAATGACCATCGAGTGTTACTCGCGATGTTGATGAATTGCGCAGAATTGGATATCCAAGATGGTAGGTCGGTGGTCCTGCCGAAGGCTACCTCCAAGGTGTGTGCCTGCGGAAGGAGCTATCAACTTGGAGCCTTTTAGGTCCTCCGGAGTGAGTACGTAGTAGCTATGTACCAGCTTAGCTGGCCACCTGAGACCGAGCCACCCATGAGCCAGCAGGTGTGTGGAATACCTTACAAGTTGTTACATGTATGTATTTCATACATACCAGACGAACTGTTTCCCGCAGGTACCTTACCCATCCATGGATTTCACCAAGGGACCGACGGGAGGTAGTCCTGGAGGTAATGAAACCTAAGATACCACCTGACGTATGGTAGATACGTACGGCAGGTACGTAGCAGCTTTGTTTACCAGTAGTGCTCCATACCTGGCTAGTTACTCCGTAGTTGGCAGTGGTGATCCACGAATACCTAATGCATCAGGGTAAGGTAGTACCTAATATACCTAGGTAGGTGCCCGTGGACCTAACAGTTCCCCCTTTTGGAAGGATGTGGTACCTGTACTCCGTAAGTATGTAGGTAACCTTGGAAGTATGTCAAGTCAAGCCTTCAGCTTCATACAATATGGAGAGTACTCGGGTATACGTAGGTCCTACGTATACTCCGGAGTACTGCTCACCAGAACATACGATAATATCCCGTAGGAGGCAACATTAATGTGGGACACAATTGACCCATCCGTGTAGACGCGAGTAGCTGTAGTGGTAGATTCATATAAAAGTGATCTCGAACCACCTGCTCTTAGTATGCATGTATACAGGCCAATCCTCCCAGAATTGTGTCTTCCCACGAGCCCCTGTAGAGTTTCCATTGCCTTGGTTGATGTGGTTTCCATCTTTTGAACCCAACCTCTGCTGCCTCGAGACCACTGGGGGATGATAACATTGATATAAATCCTTACTCCCACCACGAGTAGGATGGATGTTATTGGAGCCTACATTTCACATGACACAGGTCCAGCTATCCCCTCGCCGCCCCCTCTTCTTGCGGATGCTTTCTACCGTCGCGGAAGATAGTCGTTCAGCCTCAGCCATTCTTGTATATAGTATAAAGATGTATATGACTCTGCCCCAATGTCGGTATATGTATGGGAGTTGGGAGAGTCGAATGTGTCTGTCCCTCGTCACTGAGCGTACTAATAATATTCAAACCTTCCGTACCTTGAGAGTATACGAAAAACAAGGAGTACGCAATGTAGGACGACTGCAAGATGTACCACGAGATTCAACCAAAAAGTGAGTAGCTGAACGATTGAGGAATTCTGAGTCTCTTAGCTACGGTACCATGTGCTCCGTTTCCCATGTTCCGTGTTTTGAGGCAATTGAAAGGAACATGGGGCAGCTCACAAGTACCTAGCTAGCTGGCTCCACTCACTCAACCTCTTTCTCCCTTTGCCATCTGTCTATCCGGTGCTACCAATTCCCTGCTCGTAGTATCCCGATTTCAACCTTGTAAGTGTCCTTTACTTCTGCAGACACATTCCGTTCATTTGACGCTGGAGCAAGTCCTGAAAGTCTTTGCTGCCCCCGCCTCTTGTCGTGCTTGTTCTGCATCATTTCAAACTGCTGAATTGTCCATCCCCGAGACTAGGAATATCTGTGATCGAGTATTTTTCAAAGAAGCGAATATGAGAGCAAACGATTGCTCTCGGGGCATGAGCAGCCCATGCTCTACAAATGAGGCCGCGTCTCAAAATGGCTCTCCCGACACAAAGCTCACTATATTCTCGCCCGAAGTCGTCAGATCTAAAGCTGTTGCTGACACCTCCGTTGGTCAATTATCTAAAAGAGGGCCGCATGACTGCTACCCTGCGTGAGAGCTTGACAAGATTTCACCAGACTGGGATCTGCAGTAGCTAATAGAAACACAGGGTAACTGTTGCAGATCCTTTTTCCGTGTCAGATATTGCTCCCAACAGAGTACAGCTTTCTCCAACCGCTGCTGCATTCACACCGACTGGGATAACAGAAGTCAATCCAAATGAAGCCCTATCTAATCCATCATCACAGGGTTCTCGTGAGCTGCACTACTCACATCAATATTCTGACACGGGATACCGTGGGCCAGGGAGTAGGCATGTGCACAAATTGAACGTGTGCTATCAATAACAGTCCCAGTCTAATCATTGGAGGTCTTGATCCAGCTACAGGACCATCGCTGATCCCCAGGATCCTAGAAGAGATCTGCCTGTCAGAGAAACCCGCAACAAACGTGATATCGAAAGAAGAAGCCGCGCACTGGTAGTTGAGAATGTTCCAGCGGATGCGACTTACATGTCCCTGGCTGGGTTCTTCAATGTGAGTGCTTCGAGATACCACATCTTTCCAAAGCTATGAAACGAGTCCTGAACATGTCTAATTTGTCTAAAGCGTCATGAATTTGGGACACTCAAAGGTCCGGTGCTCACGGAGCTCGGCTCAATGGGCAAAATTTATGTTGCATTCTCAGACAGCCGTGAAGCCAGGAGAGCCATGGATAAAGTCCAGCTCCTACGACCTGAGTGGCGCGTGTTCCCTCTGACGGCTAAGGAATTTGTGCAACACTCGGAACCATCCCTCATTCTCCAAACAACCGATTACGAAGGACAGCTACTTGTGACCCTTTATTATGATAGTCGGAATCCGGAGCTAAATCAGCACACGGCTGAGCGTTCACTTGAGTCTCTTGCGCTGACATTTGGGGATATAAAGACATACGCTTCGATTCCAACCGGCCAGGATAATATGAGTGAATTCCATGTTGAATTTTTCAACACCAGAGACGCGGAAAATTTCCTAACAACACTCAATGGAACAGCAATTGATGTCAGTAAATTAAGCCAGATCCTTCACCTTGCAGATGAAACATGAAGAAGATACAAGAGCCAGGCTGACCAACTTGGCAGGATTATGTCCTCGAGGTTATGCATTTCAAACCAGATGTTGATGGCACGCCTCATTTCCTTACTAGCTCAATATCTGGTAGAGACGAAAATGCTCTGTGCGAAGGCTCGCTTCTAAAGAATACATCCTTAACACCAAGCAGACAAGGCCGCATACCATACATGGAGCTAAGTCCTACAGGCCGCTCAACAGTGCCGTCCGGGGAGCACGCTGGACTCATGGATTGGATGTCTAGAGCAGGAGAGAGGCTATCACCGACCTCACGAGAAACCACGCACTACGTTGATTTACGACTTAACAATCAAAATGCGGTAGATGTCGAGAGAATTCGCCTAGGGCTTGATGTTAGGACTACGGTAACCTCCTAGCCCACCAGAATGATGCCTAACAAGTGATTGACCCATCCAAAGATCATGCTTCGAAACATCCCGAATAAGATTGATCAGGCAAGTGTGTTGGTGGCTGAAATGGACTTGAAGTTTGTCTGACACATCCAGACGATGCTGAAAGATATTGTTGATGAAACAAGTCGTGGAAAGTATGATTTCATGTATCTGCGTATTGGTAAGAACTGTGAAGTGTCCGTAATGTCATCTGACGGAAGTAACTAAATGGGGTCCAGATTTTGCCAACAATTGCAAGTATGTTTATCCTACGAACGCATCTTGGGAAAGATATCTTACACTTAATATTTAGTGTCGGATATGCTTTTATAAACTTTGAAGATGTGAGCCTCCTTACCAGCTCTCAAGCTTCCATGCAGCTAACATATTGAAGCCCATTGATATTATTGACGTTTGTGGAATCGATCAGCCCAGATATGAGAACACTACTCACTGTGTCTTACTTAGTTCGTCAAATTGCGAGCCGGGCGTACCTGGTATGTACAATCTAATTTATCATACTGCCCTGTTAATCGCCATGCAGGAATTGTTTCAACAGTGATAAAGTAGCGGAAGTGTCCTATGCTAGTAAGTAGTGCTGATTATGTATCCATTTATCTCTAACCTCAAGAACAGCGATCCAGGGCAAGGATTGTTTGGTACAAAAATTCCGGAATAGTTCCGTGATGTTAGAACACCCCTCTTTTCGTCCAAAGGTAGGTCTCGAAGACACATTCGACGTTCAATGAATTCAGCAGTATAACAGTATTACACACAGATTTTCCACACAGGGCGCGGACCTCTGGCTGGCATGGAGGATCGTTTCCCAGGACCAGACAACCCATCGAAGATGAGACGCAGTATTGAAAATGCCGAACATGTTGGTCAGTATCATATGCACTCCACCATTAGAAATGTAACAGAATATTCATGTTTGCTCAGGGTTATTTGCTCCACGTGTTGGTCAACAATACCGTGACGAACAGCGTCGCCGTCGTTCTCAGTTTGACCGTGGAACTACAGCCGCCGAAAGAGAAGTCATATATGTACGGACACTGGCTCCTAGGCATGTTTCAGCACTTGGCAGCAGTTTTCGAAGTGCCCCATGCACTTACCCTGGAATGAAAATGTGGCCTGAATCCACTTTTCCAGAGCGTGGCCCTGGACGTCTTGACACGAATACGTGGATCAACCAACACCAATGACGGCCGCCAGGTGAAAGACGGGGGATGAAGGCACGATATGGAATATACAGAGATGACGATAGTCAGTTTGAGTCAATGGTTTGATTTTCGTGTATTCTGGTTGAAGTCACGAGTCATACATATTCCTCAGGTGTCACTTACATTATCCCTTGTCATTCCACCCAACGCCTCGTACCATGCTCCATGTTCTGCTTGGGATTGACAATCATTTGGAGGTGGAAGCGGATGGTCCATGAGTTAAAACGAGAGAGCCGAAATTTCAGGCCCTGGTAGGCTTGGTCATGAGGTACTCATTTGCGTCTAAATGTCCGTTGGAGTAAATCTCCGTTGGCTCTTTCGAGATTCAGGTATTCTGCTACATGTGTCTCCTAGGTGTACTTTATGGCTGGTAGTTTCAGAAAATCTTAAGTTAGTAGACCATCAATTTCCATCCCTTTACGATAATTCCGTTCCAATTCTAAAGTGAGGTTGTAAATTGCATAATGTATCTGATGTTCTGGGGTCGTATCTACTCCGAAGTATAATCAGCAATCTTACTCCGTACTGAAATCCCTTACCTAATTTGTAACATGCTGATTTGCAACCACCACACGTCATGAATGTCTGCATCGTTACTATTATTCCATCCACGAACACTCAAGCTCTGCCTCGTATGTGGCGGACCACCATGAATAACAGCCTTTATCATACCGAAAAGACACAGCGTTTTCATTAGCAGCCATAGGCGTCTTCCTTCAAAGTTCTGGAAAGTACCGTTGTTTCCATAATTCCCGGGCGAAATGGAAACTGAGGTAGAAAAAATTTTTGCTGTACATTCCATGCTTCATCTGATCTTCCACCGCAATAAAAATCAGCATGGAAATGCAAAATGGTGGAAATGGCTATCGCTTTTGAAACGCACCGCATTGAACCTCGGGAAATCTCTTCAACATGAGTCGCATCGCAAAGCGATATCGTCGGCTGATGCCCAAAGAAAGTACCTAGCGACTCATGTTGTTCCACAGAGTTATCTGTAAGTCCAATACGATTGCGGCAGGCCATGGGCCTGTAAATAGTTCCGACGACCATGTATAGACCAGACTTGATGCTAATATGATCCTCTAGAGCGTTTTCGACCGTCGTGGCAGATGGGCAATTTTCAACTCTTGGCATCGTCCTCTTAGCTACACTTGCCCGTCTATTAAAGGCGACGGGGATTGAGAAGGAGCTGAAGCGTGTCAGTAGAGCACAGAGTACTGGCGGCCACCTATTCGACACTGTGAAACCGTCAAACCAGGAGGACGTGGGGGAGGTCCTCAAGCGCGACCTTGATGTTTCACAGGCTCCCGGCTCCGTGCAAAAGCAATCTTCGCACAAAGGGCAAATTTCCTCTAAAAGACCAGCAAGGGAGGAGGAAATGGTGGATGACCCAGACGAAAGGAGACCGAGGAGGAAAAGTCGAAAGAAAAAAGACGCCATCGACGAGCTATTTGATGGCCTTCTTTAGTGTTGTTTGTTATCTAGTATTGATCGCTAGCGAACCACTGAACAAGTTCATCCACATATACAGAAAATGTATGCCTAGGTACTCAGAATAGCTATGTGCTTGAAAGATTGGACGGGAACCCACCCAGCATATTCACTGACAAGTGGTTGATAAGGACCCATGCGCTTGTGTACAGGTATTTGGGTGAAAAGACCGTCCAAATAAAAAGATGTGTCCTCAAAGTTGTGCATGCAGCCATCACGAACATCAGTGTAGTTGTCGCATGGAGAGTTAAAATCGCGAAGTAAGTTTTCTTATCCTCTGCCGCCCACTCCAACCGAATGAGCCCATTAGTTGATACCCACCATAGTGGGCCAGCCCAGTTGCCCATGTATGTCAGAATCCCAACACCAATGACACTGTAACTGCCAATACCGTTATATGCATTGGACAAATCAACGGAAGATATTGAGTTTGAGCCACCGAATGCAAAAAAAGTCATATACTGGCACAGAAGCGATGTGATCGCTTGTTCAACCGCTGTCAGGTTCATAGAGGCAAGTATACTGGCCTGCAACCTGAAAATCAAGAAGAGCGGGATGTTAGTGACCCGCGACTGGGTGAGCAGCAAAATTGTGAGGGCCTCATGGCAAATGATACTTGCGTCTCCTATTGTCCGTTAGCAAAGAGACGAAAAAAATGTTACTTCGAAAAGACTAGCCTTGTGCCTTAGGCGGTGATCGTAGATATTTGCACTTGTAGGAAGTAAATGCAACGAGCACCAGTATACTGATCAACACCATTCTGGCATGCAAAACAAGAGGCATCCAGCTCGCATATCTTGCAATAGGCGCCAAAAAAGAGTGATCAAGAAGCTCCGGCGAGTCAGATGAAACAAACACAAGCTTGAATAGTAGAGCCATCAACGTTGTTGATAAAGAGGCGAAGTGCCAAAACATCGATCCTGGTCCATGAGATAGAATGCGGGCGTATGTATAAGCATAAGTTAATGCAACCAAGGCCCACAGAGTGTATCGATGATCAGGAAAGAAAGACCGTGCGATATCAGGCTCAGCAGCAAATTTTTGACCCGTTTGATTCCAGCGCCTCAATATCCTATGAGACACTGCCAGCCCAATTGAGCCTAATGTGGCGGAGAGTGATGGGAGGCTTCCATAACTCCGATTAGTGGCAACATGGGCGGCCAAGCGAGAGGATCTGATGTGGAGGAAGAAGAGCCACCCGGTAAACATCCAGTACCAAAACTGTTGCTCCTCCTCCACGTAGCTACTTGCAAACATCATGAAACCATAGCCACTGATGCTGGCTATCAGGAAGGACCCGGGAATACCGGACTTCAACACTAGACTGTAAGTTTTGTAAACGGCAAGACAAACAGACATAGTGGCAACCGTTATGCCCATATACAATCTTTTCAGATCATAGTTACTCGCGGCGCTGCTCATTAGTCCCTGGGCCTCCTTCATAAAGTCAAGGAGAATGGTCTCAGTTTTACTGTAGCCCTCGCCGTCCGAACTATGATATTCATCAATCACTTCAAGAGCTCTATACCAAGAGCACTGCACTGCTTGAATGCCACTGGCTGGTTCAGAATGACATATGAAACTGTTCTTCAGGCTGTCGAAATGGTAATGCGGAAAAGCTTCTTTCACTGTTCCCACTAATTGTTTGGCGTTCTCGAAAAGCATGTGAATACGATCAAATTCTTGAGAATGAGACAAGAAATTAGATGGAGATGGACTTATCACAGTATTCCAAAGAGAGCTTACCATGCTGCCACATCATAAGTAACTCTGGGATGAATACACCCAGACTATTTAAAGGGATTGGTAATCCGAGGAGGCCGGCTAAGGTAGGAGTAATATCAGTTTGTTCCACAGTACGATAATACTGAAGATCATCGAATGCTTCAACTGGGCTCTGTGTTTGAATCCCCTTTGTTTGAAATCTTGGAGAGATGAAGACCAAAGCAGGAGATGTTTCCCCTACAGAAGAGCCTCCATGATTACCAGCATCATTCATGCCATGGTCTCCGCACAGGACGAACAGTGTTGATTGAAGATGATTTTCTTTCATCATAGCTGTGTATATTTGTGAAACAATAGAATCCATCTCCTCCTGTTTTGTTATCATATATGGACTAGATCTGTTAGGTCATGTTGAACTGCCGGGGCTAATGACGAAAGGGGCTCACCTTTTAGGACCTGCTTTGTGCCCTATGTGGTCAAGACCAAGATAATGTAATATAAATGCTGACCAGTCTTGTCTTGTAAGCTCTGAAGGGACATGGCGTGTCACATTGTTGTCGACTTCGGTAAAGTCCTGAGTAGCGCATCTGAGTACGAGACACCAGGGTGCCAATTGTGATCTAGAGTTACTTACTGAAACAAAAAAACTCGTGGTTCCATCAGCCCTATCGAACATGCCCGGAAAAAGCTTGAGCCAAGTGTCATCTCCATACATGATCAATTGGTCCCCTTTGGCTTTCAACTGGGCTAACCACGTGTCCTGGAATGCGAGATTGGATGAGGTGTCGGACTCGGCAATATTAAGTATCACATCCAGAAAAGACGGCACGGAGCCAGTCGTGATGGCTTTCAACCGAGGCATTGTCACAGTCGGGGAGCTGGCGTAGGCGGTAAATGGAAGTGCCGCGCCAGAGCGAATGAGGCTAAAAGTCACCTTAGAGCAAGCGTAAGACGCAGAGAAAAGATATCCTACCCTTGGGTAAACAAGAATCTGGAGCCATCAGAATAGACAAAGTCACTGGCACCTAAATTCAGCCTTGGTAATTCAGATGAGAGCAGCGTGATTGTGGCCATACCTTCGTAGTGCATCGATTACCATGAAGATGACCTTATCAAATACTCTGGGGGGTTTTGTCCATTCATCATCTTGTTCAGGACTGGCCAATCCTGGAATTAGTGGTTTATACGGGAAAAACCCCGAGGAGAATATGAGAACAGCTATCGGAATCAATATGTTGGCAACGAGAATTGACCGACTTCCTGATAATGCAGGCATCGTGCTCGGATCCAGGTTCAATGTAATGGATGGATACAGACAGAACAAGAACACCGGGCAAGCATGCAGAGGTTTTTCTGCCCACCATCACCTGGAAAACAATATTGGGGTCCCGATATGGTCATTGGTACCTACCTAGCCATAGAGGTGACGACCCGGTAAACAACCCTGGAAGGATAGTTTACGTAAGTAGTGTGGTAGAGGCAGAGCACACCGCCTTCTTTTTATGGTAAAACAGGGCTCTCCACTGCCCTGGGGCTTGCGTATTTTCTCGCGAATGGCAGTATGAGTGGAGATGATCTGATACTCCTTCTACTCCTTCTGGGTTCCCTGCCTTGAGATTCAATGCTCCCGGATACTCAATGAGAGCTGAGGCGACCAGTGAATTTAAACCAGATAGTTACTTCATAGCTTGATCCTACTTTTGAGTGTTCAGATACAGAAGACTAAAAATAGATTGACATGGCCCTGGCGTGCTTTGGTATCATAGAAATCTGTCAATTGAAATGGTTGCATATGCAATTATGTCAAACCAGACCATACCCCCGAGTTGACATCTGCGTTTCGTATTTAACTCCAAACACCATGTTTTCAAGGATTTTGCTACATCTGCGCAGACAAGGTCAGGCTTATCTGATTGACCATTTTCACCGTTTTTTGGCGCCTTTCTTGCTGCTTGCCGGACGTGACTGGAACACAATAGATGATCGGTTTTTCCTATTGCTGTGACGCTTGTGAATGCGACCCGATTTCCGGGAATGACCCGAGGAAGTATTTCCCTTGTCTATATCCATATCTGAGCGATGTTAGTGTTAAATTTTTGACAGGCATGTTGACAGACATGTTGATAGATTACGGACCCTCGTTGGACTGCGAAAATTTGACTTGTTCTTCTTGCCCATCTGTAGTATCGAGAGTGTTCTGTAAATTTTCTTGACACTTGACCCAAGCTGGGAGTGTGAGGTACAAACCTGTTTCCACTGCCGTATTTGGAGCATCTGCATTTGGTTTGGGCTGAGAAGCAAGTTCTCGCAGTTTTGCTGAAAGCCTCTCAGTTCTTGCATCAACAACAGGCCCGAAGACAGTTGCCCGCAACTTGGCTTTATTGCGCTTGGACACACTTGCGCGGACACTTTTCGCCATTGTAGATTGAAGTCAATAAATAGAGAAGACAAACGATAATCGATAGCGTTGGGAAACAAAATTGGGTGAGATGATGTGTCTGGGATTTGAGGTGAATGAATGTCAGGTTGGTTGCCTCTAAAAAGAAAAGTTTTGGGTGTCGGGCGATCTTATGTCATCCTATCGGGGACACCATCAACCAACCTTCTCCTTCCGTAACTCTCACTGATTTGCAGACAATTTGATGACAAGCAGAGCAACAGGCTTTGATTCTGATACATGAAATTCTCCGGGCTAAAAATTGAGAACGGAATTAATGCCCATATCTGATTCTGTCTTCCCTCATAATAAGAGCCGGATTGAGATGTCTTCGGACAGTGTTGCCTCATATTGGGTAATAATTGGCTCCAGTCACGCTTCTTGATCAACTCTTTGAATGCCGTCACCCACGTTCTGTGGTGCTTCCTCGCCATTCAAAAAATGGCCTCACCTGGCCATCAAGCCGAGCTTCATAGTGCTATAGCTTTGGTCAAGACGTTAACAAATGCACAACTCAAAGATATCTTGAGACACGAGGGGTTGGCCGTCTCTGGGGTGAAGGCTTCCCTACAGCTTCGAATCATTGACTGTCTGTTATCCCTTTTACTATACGTTCCAGAACCATAGGAACTAACATGCTTGTTTGGACCAGGGATTGAAATTCTTAACCAGCGTGGACAGACTGAACAATATGACAACCTGAGAAAGTTCATATACGCTACAGCACATCGCGTAATGCCAGGACCACCAACAGCGGCTATGGCAACGACGGCGACAGCCACAACCACAACACAATCGCTTCCCAGCGCCCAATACCCGCAGTCAACAGTCTCTCACCCTTTGCTCACGCACCACCGCCCATCGCCGTTAAGTATCCCGATGTCGTCCCATGGCCTTACGCCAAGTACGTTCCAATCTTTTCCATTATTAAACCATAAGTAACTCTCTTGTATAGGCCGGGTAGGCTTCAAAGATAGCCCTTTCTATACTATTGTTAAACAGCTCACCCCCACGTTGGAGTGCAAAGGTAAAGTTGCCTCTACTGGACAAGTCCTTGTGGTTTACCTTACTAAACAAATCAAGTGCGCGAACAAACCAGAGACAGCGTGGAGCTCAAAGTTGTACTCGACTTGGATACGGCATCTCGCATGCAAGCAGATCCCCATCTCTTGGTGATGGTGTACTGCGCTGCAGACACTGGATTGAATCAGTACACAAATTCGGACATCGCATTTCCGCATCAAGTGGAACTAAAAGTCAACCTTGACGAGGTCAAGACAAATCTGCGCGGCTTGAAGAATAAGCCTGGGACAACACGGCCAGCTGATGTGACGAAATATATTCGCAAGAAAGCTGGGTATCCAAACCATATCGTCATGACGTACGCTCTCACACAAAAGGTAAATCCAAGCACAAATTCAATGGTGAATTGAGTTATATATATATATATATAT
>RHLO01000594.1:0-22791 GCA_003719415.1 Aspergillus olivimuriae | reverse complement strand
GCTCGAACAGTGTGACGAGCGACCCTCTTGGTGATACTGCATCCACTGGTGCGACCTCGAACTCGCCTCGGTCCAGCACTGGTATGACCAACTACACCGGGGCTGTCATGACTCAGAACAAATTGCGCCCTCTGCGGTTGGTCAGCGAAACCAAGGCGGCTGACGACGAAGAGTCTCGCAAGAAGGCGAATCGAGGAAGCTGGATCTCGTGGTTCAACCGTCCCGGGTCCGGAGGTGAGGCTTCCCAGCCTTCTCCCCCTCCCCCTCCTTCCCAGTGATGATTTGACCTTTACTATCGACGATCTCTTCTAATTCTTTCTTTCATCTCGTGTTTTACTTCCACCCCTTACTTGTTTCACGTTGTTGCCACTGATGTGACGAATCCTGCTTCCCACTAGTACTTCGCCATACTTGGCGTTGGCCGTGAAGCTCGGATATGGCCGTGTTTCTATACCCTGTTCTGTCTTGATGACCAGGATGACACTGGATCCGACCCGGTCTGTCTGGTGTTATGCCAGGTCATTCATGTCTGGATGTGTTCAAATTGTCGAAGTCGCCCTCGCCGATGGTGGCATGGGGAAAGATTGATGATACGGATTTATGCCCTTTCTTTTCGTTTTGCTTTTTGATGAACATATGATGTATATACTCTGTCGATAGAGTGTTGGCTTTTTGTATACAATATTGGTAATGATCTTTGTTGGGTTTGGTTAATGTTGAGATACTGTATCTGTGCGGGGGGCGGCATTTTTTGGAGATCAATAAGGATTTCTTTCCTTCTGCAATTCAGATCATACACTCGTTCCTCACATCTGTATTTGAATCGGTTCACTTGGCATTATTGTTGAAGTTGGAGTGGATGCTTCAGTCGGACGGGGATTCTGTATACCCCGGAACAACGTTGGTGCGGACTCCGGATTGCGGCCAGCTTGCCAGGAACGCAGTCAATACTCCAGCTGCACCGCGATTATCTGTCACTCACCACAACGCCCACCTCCACTCTCCCGCTGAATCCCTCTGTGAGAAAATCGCCCAATATGCCCGGCTCTCTGTCTCTCTTCTCGGTCAATGCCATCCTGATCATGTCAGCGGATGATGGCTCCCGCATCTTCACCAAGTACTACTCGCCGCCTCACCCCCCGGCTGGCACTGCTCCCAACTCCACCGACTACCCTGGAGCCAACCCCTACCCGACGGTCAAGGAGCAAAAGGCCTTTGAGCAGGGTTTGCTCGAGAAGACCAACAAGCAGTCTAGCGATGTCATTCTCTACGACAACCGGATCGTCGTGTTCAAGACGGAGAGCGATGTGATGATGTATGTGGTGGGAAGCGCGGACGAAAACGAAGTCCTGCTTTACAATGTTGTTCTGTCGCTGCGGGATGCCCTGGGTATCTTATTCAAGTAAGTTCTTGTTATGGCCCTTACATGGACATCTGGGGAATGATCGCTAACCACAACTGCACTGATTAGGGGCGCCACGGACAAGCGCACCATCATTGAAAACTACGACCTGGTCGCGCTGGCCATTGACGAGATCGTCGACGACGGTATCATCCTCGAGACTGACCCGGTGATGATCTCCTCACGAGTCAGCCGTGCTCCTGCCGCGGATGCGCCGAACCTCAAGAGCATTGATCTCTCCGAACAGGGTCTGCTCAATGCGTGGGAACTCGGAAAGCGACGTCTGGCCGATAGTCTGCGGCAGATGTAGATCGTGGGGAGAATACTTTGAAAGGATGCATTTTGTCTTGCCCGCATGTTATTTTCTTCGTCTTTTTTCTTTTGTCGTATCCTATCTGGCTGGTCCTGGCGTGGTGTTAATGTCTTGTTTCGTCTTGTGTGTGCATGGATGTCTCTTTCATGAGACTCTTTATTATGATGATTCTTGTATCCGTTTCTTTTACCTGTGCAGGGATTGAGATTCTATAGAGATACTCCGATGATGTTTTCTTTTTCCTCATTTCCTATGCTTTGAGTTTTGTTTGCGGAGAACTGGATTTCTGATCGAGGAGGGGAGACCCATATGAGGAGGCCAATGGCATCGAAAATACTCGTAATCTGATATACAGTCAGTGTCCACCTGTAGAACGGAATGACATTTGTATAGGGAGAGTTGATGGCAGAGCAGAAGAATAGAATGCTCTGGAAAACAAAACGTGCCTTAGTCAAATCTGCCCCGCATACGTCACGCCAGGGCCAAATTCATCCACAGTCGATCCGACTTCACCTCCAACTTCCAAACCTGCCCTTCTCCTCGACATCTTTGTCGCTGAACATATTCACCACCCAGGGGTACCGATACACGACTACCCCGATTGAAAATGAAGCAAAGATTTTCGTCCCTGGACGTGAAGGTAACGCCGCCGCACTGCACTCTGCAAAGCCAGGCAGATCACTCACAACTCCCACCAGGTCATATCGCAGGAACTGGCCTCGGAATTAGTCAACCTGCGAGTCTCGAACATCTATGATCTCTCGTCCGTAAGTGGTTTCATCCCACTATATCCCTCCCAGATCCCAGATCCAAGCGCAGACTAACACCACCCGATGACTCGACGGGACACACACAGCGAATCTTCCTCTTCAAACTCGCCAAACCCGACCACCGGAAGCAACTCATCGTCGACTCCGGCTTTCGCTGCCATGTCACGCAATACTCACGGGTGACCGCCGCCTCGCCATCCCCCTTCGTACAGCGACTCCGCAAATTCCTCAAATCGCGCCGCATCACCTCCATCACCCAGATCGGCACGGACCGGGTCATCGATATCGCCTTCAGCGACGGCCAGTACCACGTGTTTCTCGAGTTCTTCGCCGGCGGAAACATCATCCTCACCGACGCGGAGCTCACCATCCTCGCCGTTTTCCGACAGGTCTCCGCCGTGGAGGGTGAAGAGGCCCGCATCGGGATCAAGTATACCGTCACCAACAAGCAGAACTACAACGGGGTGCCACCAATCACGCCTGAGCGGATTCGCGAGACGATCGCCCATGCGCGGGAGCTGTTTTCGCGTGAAGACGCTGCGCCGAAGAAATCCAAGAAGAAGAATGCGGATGTCCTGCGGAAGGCTCTCTCGCAGGGCTTTCCTGAGTATCCCCCGCTATTGCTGGATCATGCCTTTGCCCTGAAGGGGGTAGATCCCGCGACGCCGCTGGACCGTGTTCTGGCGGATGAGGGGTTGTTGGCGCAGGTGCATGAGGTGCTGGATGAAGCGAAGGGGGCGACGACATCGCTGGAAGAAGGCCAGTCTCATCCTGGGTACATTGTTGCGAAGGAGGACGAGCGACCGCGTGTGCGGGAGGATGCTGAGAAGGAAGGAAAGCAGCCTGCGCTTTTGTATGAGGATTTCCATCCGTTCAAGCCGCGGCAGTTTGAGGGGAAGCCTGGTGTGACGATTTTGGAGTTTCCTTCGATGAACGCGACGGTGGATGAGTACTTCTCGTCGATTGAGTCGCAGAAACTGGAGTCGCGGCTGACGGAGCGGGAGGACGCGGCGAAGAGGAAGCTTGATGCGGTCCGGCAGGAGCATGTGAAGCGCATTGATGCGTTGAAGGATGCGCAGGATTTGCATATTCGCAAGGCGGGCGCTATCGAGGATAATCTGTACCGGGTGCAGGAGGCGATGGACGCGGTCAATGGATTGATTGCGCAAGGAATGGACTGGGTGGAGATTGCGCGGTTGATCGAGATGGAGCAGGGACGGGGGAATCCTGTCGCGGGGATTATCAAGTTGCCGCTGAAGTTGTATGAAAATACAATCACGCTGCGGTTAGGGGAGGCCGGCGAGGATGAGCAGGATGAGGCTGAGGAGCTGTTCTCGGAGTCTGAGGCGTCTGATGACGAGGAAGAGGACGCTCACAGGCCGGCGCCGGAGATGCTGACGGTCGATATCGACTTGGGCCTGTCGCCGTGGGCGAATGCCAGACAGTACTACGATCAAAAGAAGATGGCCGCTGTGAAGGAGCAGCGCACGGCGCAGTCGTCTGAAAAGGCTTTGAAGAGTCACGAGAAGAAAGTGACGGACGATCTGAAGCGGAGTCTTAAGCAGGAGAAGCAGGTCCTTCGGCAGGCTCGGACACCCTTCTGGTTTGAGAAGTTCCTTTTCTTCATTTCCTCTGAAGGTTATCTGATACTGGGGTGCGACTTTCCCTCTTCGTCCATCGTCTTCTGGTGTACAAATGCTAACGAAGGTTGATACAGTGGTCGCGACGTCATGCAAAGCGAGATCCTCTACCGTCGATACTTAAAGAAAGGCGATATTTTCGTACACGCCGATCTTGACGGAGCCACACCCATGATCGTCAAGAACCGCGCCGGAAATGCCAACGCACCAATCCCACCCAGCACGTTGTCTCAGGCTGGAAGCCTCTCTGTTGCAACGTCGAGCGCGTGGGATTCCAAAGCTGTGATGCCGGCCTGGTGGGTCCATGCCCATCAGGTAACCAAGACTGCTCCTGCTGGGGATCTGCTTCCTACGGGAGACTTCATGGTCAAGGGCGAGAAGAACTTCCTCGCTCCGTCGCAGCTCGTGCTTGGGTTTGCGGTCATGTTCCAAATTAGCAAGGAGAGTCTTCGGAATCATAAGCTGCAGCGGTTCGAGGCTGTTGAGTCTATGGCACAAGGGGACGAAGGAACTGTTTCTGAGGAGGCTCAAACTACCCCCGAACCGAGTCAGGAGGCAGCTGCTACGAACGAGCCGTCAGAAACGGTGAACGAGAAGGAAGATGACAAGCAAAGCTCAGCATCTGATGATGAAGAGGAAGAGAACGCAGACTCTGTCCCCGCAGGCAACCCTCTCCAACAAGGTCGTTCCGACCCGCTTCCCCAAGAACCAAAAGAGGAGCCAAAGGGTGCAGAATCCGACAACTCAAATGAGCCAGAAGCAGCTGAAGAAACGAAAGAGCATAAAGAAGATGACGAGGCTGCAGCCGATGACCAGAAACATGGAGAAGACACCACCGCGCAGGACCAAGAACCCAAACGTCTGACCGCCAAGGAGAAACGCCAACTCAAGCAAGGCAAAGGAGTCGATACTCAATCCAAGCAAACGAATGGAAAGCCAACGCCCGCCAAATTCGCCGCCGCATCTCGAGGTAGGAAAGGCAAAGCAAAGAAAGCGGCCGCCAAATACGCCGATCAAGATGAAGAAGAACGCGAGATCGCTCTCCGTCTGCTGGGAGCAAACAAAGCGAAGGCCGAAAAGGCCGCAGCCGCAGCGGAGGCCAAAGCCGCTCGCGAACGCGAGGCTGAAGCACTAAAGAAACGTCGACAGGCACAACATGCCCGTGCGGCTGAGGCCGAACGGAAACGCCAGGCTCTATTCGAAGAGGGCGGGGGAGATGACTACGATGAGGAGACTGCTGCGGCCGAGGCGGCTGATATGGAATGGATCCCGGCGTTGGTCGGTACGCCTCATCCCGACGATGAGATCTTGTCTGCCATCCCGGTCTGTGCACCCTGGGCTGCGCTGGGACGGTATAAGTATCGGGTCAAGCTGCAACCTGGGACAGTGAAGAAGGGAAAGGCTGTCAAGGAGATCCTGGGCCGGTGGATTTCGGAAACGACTACGGGCAAGGTCAAGAAGGAGCATGCGGAGGATGCGGGGATCAGTCGGGTTGTTGCAGAGAAGATTCGTGCGCGCGAAGGAGAGTTGATTAAGGGATGGAAGGATACTGAGATCATCAACAGCGTGCCTGTCGGAAAGGTCCGGGTTATGGCTGGTGGTGGAGGTGGAAGCGGCGGTGGTGATAGCAAGGGCAAGGGGAAAGGAGGCGGGGGGAATAAGGGAGGAAAGGGTGGAAAAAAGAAATAAGCGCCAGGTTGGCTGTTGATGCCGTATAGATGCATATACCCGTACAGTTCCTTTTGTATCCATTTTTCATGTTCTAGGAGACATCTGCCTGTCGATATGTCGAGGTAGGGATACAGTAGAATCAGGGATAAAACATGGTCATCTGCAGATGCAGACTTTGCCAGTCAAAAAAAACTTCTCAAATCCCACGAGGAACAAACTTCCCGTCCAATGGTCCGAACGAGGACACGCGACTCTCACTCGAATCCTGTTTGTATACTTCGAGTTTCCCTTTAGGGACATCGAAGACCAGATATCGCTTAGTCATCTACCCAATCGACGTCATCGCAAGAAGATTTTCGAAGACGTTCTTCAAAGTCCGCTATCGACGGCACGTCTCACGCTCTCCTTAGCTGCAATTCCTCCCGCCTGATGAGATCCTGTGCAGTGTGATAGTGCTGCGTCTACTCCATCAGTCAACCTAATCTTCAAAAATTTCGACGCCCAAACGCCCCTCTACGACCCGATCTCTTCTCGTTGACCCGCGTTGGAACCCCGCGACTCGACCTGACTCACACTACAGTACGACTTGTGACGACCCCAACGACACACCAATATCTTCCTCCTTATAGCCCGCTAGCCCACCAAGTTGGTGTTCTCCTTCTCCCGCCTAGTGGCTGGTAGCTGTCCACGCAGCGCCGCGAGGTTCTTCACCACAGCTCCCAGCACCATGGCGCCCAAAGAACCCACCCGGATCCTCTCCGTCCGTCGGTTGAACCAAGAAGGCCCCGGCAATCAATCCCTCTCCGAATGGTGGGCAAATGAACAAGCAAACGAGACGCCCGAAGCCGCCGCCATCGCGGAGGCGGCCGAACGGCTCCAGAACAGCGACATCCCCGTCGCATTTCCGACGGAGACCGTATACGGGCTCGGAGCGGACGCAACACGCAGCGGAGCCGTGCAAGGAATCTACAAGGCAAAGCAACGCCCCTCCGACAACCCCCTGATTGTCCACGTCGACGGCCTCGACATGCTCGGTCGATTGCTCAACCCGGAGCAAATGAGTCCCACGCGCGCCACCAAAACCGCCTACAACTCCATCCCCGCCATCTACCAGCCCCTCATTGCCCGCTTCTGGCCCGGCCCACTGACCATCCTGCTCTCCAACCCCTCCGGCTCTTTGCTCGCCGAAGAGGTCACCTCCAACCTGACGACGTTTGGCGTGCGCATGCCCTCCTCCCCGCTCGCTCGTCTGCTTATTCACGTCGCGGACCGGCCCCTCGCTGCCCCCTCGGCGAACGCGTCGACGAAGCCTTCCCCCACCACGGCAGCGCATGTCTTCCACGACCTGGAGGGACGGATCGATCTGATTCTCGACGGGGGGCCGTGCGGTGTCGGCGTCGAGAGCACTGTGGTCGACGGGTTGTCCGACCCGCCGGCGATTCTACGACCTGGTGGTATTGGGATCGAGGAGCTACGGACATGCGAAGGTTGGGAGAATGTACAGATTGGATACGATGACGGGACGCTCGACGTGAAGGAAGTGCCGCGGGCTCCAGGCATGAAATATCGACACTACTCGCCGAAGGCGCGGGTAGTGCTGTTCGAGCCGGGGTCGGACGAAGCGGCTGTCGCGCAACATGTGCATAGAGATCTAGAAGATACGGCGATTGGAGCGCATATGGTTGGGGTGGTGCGGACGAAGAACTGGAAGCGCGGGTTGGGGTTGATATCGGAAGAAGAGATCCAGAAGACGATCAAGCCCATTCCGTCGCCGGTCGACAACCTGGTGGGATTCTCGATGCCCGTGAAGGACAAGGCCAACGGGTGTCCGGCCACGAAGGAGGCGTTTGACTGTCATCTGGGCTCGGACCTAGAGAGTATCGCGCGGAACCTGTTTGCGGCACTGCGGGCGATGGACGAGATGGAGGTGGATGTCATCTACGTGGAGGGCGTGTCGGACACAGAAGGCGACTTGGCGGCGGCGGTGATGAACCGTCTGCGCAAGGCAGCTGGGACGGAGTTAAGGGTGTAACTTAGAATCCGAAGGATACACGACATACTTCTACCTATCATAGAACCAGACCGAGATGGGTGTGGGCGGGACTTCGTATATGTAATTCATGCCAGGATAACACGAATGAAGGTGACTCAGTTCTCCGCTCTCCGCCGTTCCATCGGCAGTCTCCGATTCCTGGAGAGTTTTATAGACCGCTCTCAGCCAGTTATCGGGCATTATCAGTGGTGTTATCGGGATTATCAGCCGGGTTATCAAGTGCGCAGTGGGGAGGCTCCACCACGAGTAAATCATCCCCTGGTTTAGGGTTTTAGCGCTGCAAAGAATGCGATGCGATGCGCTGCGTCCCCGGACACAAGACACGCCGTCGATCCTTTCTGATCTCCGCATTTAGGGGTTATACACTCTTTATAAACGTTCTACAATCCCGGAGGATTTTCACGCTCCCTCTCATCCATCTCCACCCATCTCCCACCGAGTATACCCCCAACCATGTGCCAATCCGACCTCCACGACTTCCTCCACGGTCTCCCCAAGTGCGAACACCACGTCCACTTGGAAGGCTGTCTCACCCCCGAGCTCATCTTCGAGCTCGCCGCCAGAAACAACGTCCAACTCCCCTCGGACCCCGCCTACACCTCCACCTCCACCCTCACAGCCCGCTACGGCAACTTCAGCTCGCTCGACGACTTCCTCAGCTTCTACTTCACCGGCATGTCCGTGCTCCACCACGAATCCGACTTCGCCGACCTCGCCTGGGCGTATTTCCAAAAGGCCCACGCCGATGGCGTCCACCACGCCGAAGTCTTCTTCGACCCGCAAGTGCACCGCGATCGGGGCATCGCCTACGAAACCATCGTCGCCGGGTTCGTCGCCGGATGCAAACGCGCCGAGAAAGAGCTCGGGCTCACCACGCGACTCATCCTGTGCTTTGTGCGCCATCTGCCCGTCGAGTCTGCGGCGAGCGTCTACGAGGCTGCGCTGGCGAACGCGCATTTCGACCCGGACGCTGATGTCCTCCATGGCTTGGGGTGGTCGTCGACGGAGGTCGGTCCGCCCAAGGACATGTTCCGGGAGTTGTATGCGTCGGCGTCGGCGAAGGGGATTCGCTTGACGGCGCATGCGGGGGAAGAGGGAGACGCGTCGTATATCCATTCGGCGTTGGAGTTGGGGGCGCAGCGTATCGATCATGGGATTCGTCTGGTGGAGGATGTGGAGTTGATGGAGCGGGTTGCGCGTGAGGGGGTGATGTTGACGGTGTGTCCGATTTCGAATGTGCAGTTGAAGTGTGTGGAGAGTGTGAAGGAGGTGCCGATTCGGACGTTTTTGGATGCCGGGATCAAGTTCTCGATTAATAGCGATGATCCGGCGTATTTTGGTGGGTATATTCTGGATAACTATTGTGCGGTGCAGGAGGCGCATGGGTTGTCGGTGTTGGAGTGGAAGTCGATTGCGGAGACGAGTGTGAGGGAGAGTTGGATTCATGAGGAGAGGAAGGAGGAGTTGTTGCGGAGGATTGATGAGCATGTTGGGAAGCATTTGGTTGCTGTTTGAGCTGTTGAAAAGGTGTGGATGTGGCGTTTGGGTGGTGGCAGGAAGACTAGGATGATGATTTATGAACTGAGTACATATACCTAGGTGGCTTGCATGTGTGAATATATTCCAGGTTCGCTCCACTATCTTTTGATCCTTTGAGTATGACGGTCAGTACGAAACCATATTTAGTTTTGGAAATATATCGTGGCCATTGGATATATATCATGTCCGGGGGTGTGTACGAGGATAGAGGAACAGCACCGCAACCTCATGTCTGTAACCAAAGGGGTTACAACCAGATGAACATACATTCTGAGGTACAACTGTAAATTGGTAGAAGCCCATAGTCTTCACTATTCTATACCTGGATAGACGTCGTGATGACTAACGCCAAGCAGTCACCTGAGGCCATACAACAACATCACAACCCCACCTCATCCAACCCCCAGACAACTCAATGCGCCCTCTCAATCCATCCTCAGTTAGGTCCCACAGCTACAAATCTATAATCCAGAACCTTCAGACTCCCAGTATCTTCTGTAACTCTCCCCCACTGACTCGACCACACCTCCACCGAACCATCACCACCACAAAGCTCCGAACAAGCATCCCACACCTGCAAACCACACGACGACCCTCCAATTTACCCCGCAACCACACAATGTCCACCTCGAACATTCCAGACCGCTACAAGCTCGTCTTCTTCGTCCCCCATTCCCACGTCGAAGCGTGTAAAGACGCCGTTTTCGACGTCGGAGCCGGAATCTTCCCCGGAGGGAAATACTCCAAAGTCTGCTTCCAGATGCCCGGACAAGGTCAATTCATGCCGGGGGACGGGGCGAATCCCGCCATTGGAGCGGTGGGAGCTCTGGAATTTGTCCAAGAAATGAAGGTTGAGGTCATCTGTGTGGGGCGGTCGATTATGTTGCATGCGGTGGAGGCGTTGAAGAAGGCGCATCCGTATGAGGAAGTGGCCTATGAGGTTTATAAGATGGAGAATGTGTGATTTCAACGTTGAGGGTGTGGGATCGAGGCGATCATTTCTCTTTGAGGATATGATGGATTTTCTTTGGGGCAGGGAGTGCGGGTCATGTCTTCTGCTGGGGGCGCTTTATTACCATGATAATGCTATTTGAGGACTTGTTGCGAAGACGCTATCCTAGTGTGTTACTTTGATCCTCTTTATTACGGGAAATTTACAGGCTTATCTATTATGAAATGATTCCGCAGGCAAGTATTATCCATAAGAAAATCTTGCGGATCTCGTTGTCCATCATATTGAACGTGTTAATCAAGAAGTATATTCAGTATCCTTTCCAGCCTTCTGGGGCTTTTCCACCCGGCTGTCACCTCGACATGGCAACTGCTACTAGTGTCTCACTGTCTCACCTATATCTCTGATATCTTGACGAGAATACATATCCCAAGGGCCGAATTCTTTCATGGTTCAGAATGAAGGGGCTTTGTTTGAGCTTCCCACACCCCTCAAGTATCCCATGTAGGCGTCATAATATTGTGCAAATATTGGATAAATCTGATGTCGATCCTGCGTGACAACTGGAATGGAACTTAAAGAGACTTATTAGCAGGCCACACTGTATATCAATAGACCCTACCCTGGACAGATCTGACCGTGCTTGAGATGATGCCTCCTTGGATTCTGCTGTCGGAAGTCCATGGTTCAAGGTCTAAGTGTTTGGAAGTGATATGTGCACGATGAGGGATCGTCCGGGAATATGTTTCACACCGTTGACAGTCTCTTCGTCTTCAATGGATGGAAGCAAAGTTCCTGCAGCCTCAAGAAGTATACAGTATCGGGAGATGGAATCAACCGAGCAAGTAGATCTGCGGGGGACAAGTCAGTCGCTGGGGCAACTCATACTTAAACGCGACCTCACATCTCTACCAACAACTTACGTTCTCATCCTCCCTCGACCCCACCATCCCCCGGTTGATTCTTCATAAAAATCAGACATGGAAAGCTCGATAGAGAATAAGGCATGTCGACTGAAACTGAACTGACTGGAGCGATGGGTGGACGAGCAGCACACCGGACACTTCGATTCAGATCGATTGGCAAAATCTAAGATTCCCATTCGAGTGACATCGGAGCTGAAAACATCTTACTTCCACCCACGTCCCAGAGAAGATTTCACAAATGTTAGTGTGGACCGAATGCCGGATCGATTTCCGAGCCCAGTGCATGCAGACGATCATAATGAATACTGGCATTACCTCTACATGAGCCAGATGATATTGCGCTTATATGCCTGTTAACGGGAATGAGGATGAACCCCCTTTAATCTATCCTAGCGGCATGAAGGGCAAGTTTGTGGAAAGCTGCGGTATCCGAAAGCTCGTCGAGACTCCTGGATTCGATCCTGAGCTGCATAACTGGATCACCCAGGGCGTTATCTTCTTCCACCAAGCCCCTAACATCCCACATCTGAAATGTTTCTTGACCTCTGAAGTCCAGGGAGACGAGAGACTACTTCGAGGGGAGCTTCTTTGCCTCTTAAGACTGATGCGCGGGCGTTTGAGACAGGACGGCTTCGAGAATAATGCGGTTGCTCCGGTATTTTCTCCGTCCTATCTCCCTTTGGTCTCGTGGTGTTGCTGACCCTTATCCGAAGGTGCTTATGATATCCACCATGAGACCACAGCACGCTCGGATCATCGAAGGATATTTTGACGGCAAAGAGCTTGTTATCATCAAGAGTCCTCTGTATGACTTCACGAAGGAGACTGCGCCGCTCTCCTTTTTTGCCCAATACTTTCTTGGGGGGCTGACGGGCAAAACCACTGAACTTATGGTTGCTGAAAAATGCGTCTTGGAACATCCTCCAGCGGGGGAGACGAGCATGCCTTCGCATTAATGATTTGAATGGATTTTGTGACGGACTTCTAGGCGTTGGAATTGGTCGCAATGGATGAACATGTGTGGGACTGGCTCGGACATGGCATGATCATGGGGTTTGTGGCTGGGCGAATGTGTTTTCTACGGGATAAGGACGGATGCCTATGACTTATGACTATCCACAATGCATCTTTAAATCGTAAGGCCGCTGGAATGTGTTGCAAATAGTCTTACTCTGGAAAAGGAAGGGAATCCACGTGATTAGTAATTACCGGATTGGGCAGGCCCCAGGCGGGAGTAATTCGTCGGCGCTGATTGGCGGAGAGGCCGCCCGCCAAACTGCATTTGCGAGTTGCAATCGACGTCGACCTCCAAATCCATTATCACCACCGACTTCCGACCTCTTCGTCGCCCTCTACCCCCTCAATACTCCCCTCCTCTGCCAGCAATGGCCTCCAAGATTTTCCCCGCCGCCCCCCGGGCCGGTCGCCAGCTCTTCCAGGCTCTTCCCAAGACGCAATGCAGACCCTTCTCGGCTGGTCCGCAACTGTACAGCGACACCCTTTCTGTGGTACGTCGAGGGCTCCCAGCGCACAATTCGGACGCTTGACTGTCGCGGCTTGCTCGGACCATCTTGCTTTGCTCAATCGCGATCGACACCCTCTGTATCGATAGGACCATACTGACCATGTCGCTCTCCAGCACCGCAACAAGCCCAACAACAACCCGAGCCTCTCGTTCAAGTTTAACGAGCAGAACCTCAAACTCGCCGAGGAGATCCTCAAGCGCTATCCCCCCCAATATAAGAAGGCCGCCGTTATGCCCATTCTCGATCTCGGTCAGCGCCAGCACGGTTTCACCAGCATCAGCGTCATGAACGAGGTCGCCCGCATGCTGGAGATGCCCCCGATGCGTGTCTACGAGGTCGCGACCTTCTACACCATGTACAACCGTGAGCCTGTCGGCAAATACTTTGTCCAGCTTTGCACCACGGTACGGATGTTCTTTCTCGGGGGATCGGAACCTGTGAGATAGGCTCGACATCACCCGCTGACATGAATTCCAGACACCCTGCCAGCTTGGTGGCTGCGGTAGCACCAAGATCGTCGAGGCTATCACGGAACACCTCGGTATCACTCCCGGCCACACAACCGAGGACGGTCTTTTCACCTTCATCGAAGTTGAATGCCTCGGTGCCTGTGTCAACGCTCCCATGGTCCAGATCAACGACGACTACTACGAGGATCTCACCCCCGAATCAATCAAGGCCCTTCTCACCGCGCTCAAGGAATCTGCGACCACCGCCGAGGCGGGGAAGCCCCAGATCCCCGCCCCTGGCCCTCTCAGCGGCAGAGACACCTGCGAGAATAGTGCTGGCCTCACGAACTTGCAGGATCCTGTGTGGGACCCGGCCACGATGATGAGACAGGATGGTGCCCTGGACCAACCCCAGCAGCCGCAGCAATGAGCTTAAAATCAATTATAATTTGACTGTTTCATCATGTTTCCGTTTCAGTTTTTCCGGCGGGTAGATCTTGTCGTCGGGGGTCATTTTTTTGTACAGTATGTCGCACGCCTCGTGATTATGAGGTATCGTTTATGGTGGGAGATTTACACTACCATAGAAAGTTTGTTTAGCAGTACCCAATGCACTTTTTCATGTCATAACGTGCAAGTTCATATTGATTATTCTAGCTGAGATGATACCTGACCTCATGTATGGTTCAAGCCTCGCAGCCCATTCCAAATATCGCCTGGATCTCGCTTCGTGCTAGTGACAAGGTTGGATACCCACTAAACAAAGCGTTTCGTGGGCATCTCCTGGTCAAAATGTATTGTCCACCACCAACGATGGCCCCTGGCAACTCATTGCTTCTAAACCCACGGCATCTTCATGCGATATCAGAACAGGGCCTCCATCTCCCTCGATAAGGATCTTGTCCCGACGTCCCTGGAAGATATCGACATCAATAGTCCTCTTGACCAGCAAATGGTAGACATAAACAGGCCTTGTCTGCCCGAATCGCCGACAGCGCCCGATGGCTTGAGTCATCGCCGAATCATAGTCATACTGGGTATGTGTGAACATAGGCGACAGGAAGATAACATGGTTGGCGCATTGTAGGTTCCTGCATAAATGTTAATGCAAACATGGCAAGGCACATAACACGGACACTTACAATCCAGCCGCCATTTCGCTGCCCATATTGAGGATAAGTACCTTGTCTTTCCCAAAGCTGGTCTTCTGGAACTGTTCGATCTTCTGTGTCAATCTGCGGTCCATGCTTGAAATCGCCGTGTGCTTGATCCCAGCCTTGACCAGTGCCTTAGACGCTATCTCCATCAACTCTGGGAACTGGATGAAGAGAAGAGCCCGCTCGTCTTTTGGAATATCTCGAACGAGCCCAACTAGCTTGTCTAGCTTTGTACTTCCGAACTGCGTGCCACGGTCTTCATCGCGTCCGAGAGTGGACGCGTTGATGATGTTGAACTTTTTTCCTGAGCCACGACATCCTTCGATGACACATTCTTCTTTCTGTTTTGTTTCAGAGATGCAGCTAGAGCAGAGGACATGGCCACATGATCCCAATACGTGCACTTCTTTCAGCGTAGATGACTGTGTCTCGCAGCCATGGCATTGAGGAGGTATCGACTGGCTCTGTACGAATCGCACGGATCGAAGGAATCGGAGTGCACGCTCACGTATAACCCATTCAACGACTAAGTTGCGGAGGACTGTGGTGAATTCTCCCATCAAAGACTCGAATTCTTTTGGTCTGGTTGGCCTCTGAGACAATTTAATGGGGGTGGCTTCCACTGCGTCCTCTGACTCCGGCTGGGCGGCTTTCTTTTTCGGACCTCTCGGTTTCTTTTTGGAGGCCTGGACATTCTCATTGGAGCGCTCTCTACCAGCTCCCTCTGGAGGGGTTGGACTCTGGGCGAAGAAGATCTTCCAGTCATCGTTTGTTGACTTGAGGATGGCGTACTTGAGCAGAGGGTAGACACTAGAAGTGACCTGCATGTCTCCAAAATCATGACGTATAATGCTTTCGATGAATTTGTGGAACTTTTCGTACCTCAAGTCGCATCCGCAGTAGAGGCATGCTGCCAGTCGCAGCTTTATCAAAAGCTCATCCTTGAGTTCGTTCAATTGTTTCTCTCGGATCTCGATCAACGACTTGCACGTAATAGCCTCAGGATTGCTATTGCTGACATGTTCTTGGAACACAAGGGAAGAACACCTCTTCAGCAACGCTTCCTCCACAGTCGCGCTACTGCCGATTATTTCGTCCAGCCGCTCTACCTGATCGCTGGACTGTCTGGTTCGACCGCTACGACGCAGCTGTCGATTACACGTCATCAATTGCTTATAAAGCTCCAAGTAGATAGCCTGTTCTGCTGGCGACTGAGAAACAAGAATGATGTGCTCCGTAAACGGGATCTCATCAATCTCAGCAACATTTCTCCTCGCGAACTGATCCAAGAACCGCTGCGCAACCTCATGCCGATGTAGATGCCATGCCTCGCTACGAGGAGCCCGGAAAGACTGGAACGTTTCTGCGTCGGACCTCTGCTTCCGGAGAACCTTCAACCGCTTGTTCTGGGACTGGTCGTCGTCCTCGTCCACTCCGAGGTGGATTCCCATGAAGGGAGCGATGGTTTTCACGTCCGCAAAGTCGTTTAAGGGGGGTGTTCCGGAAAGGACCCATTTTGAACGCGCCTTTAATGCGAGCAGGGGACTGAGACGCTCGGGGTCGGCGTAGGTGAACTCGTCGATTACAAGACGGTTGAATGTGAAGGCGTGGATGGGAGCTTTGACTGAGGTCCAGTCGCCGTCGTCGTTGATGTTGAATTCTTTCCGATCGTTCCATTTTTTCTGGTGGTTTTTCTTCATTGGGGTGTTCCTGCCCCCTTTCTTGCTTTGCATACCTTGTGTGTTACTTTTGGGGGCCTCTGCGGGTGTGTCGTCGCAATTGGTCTCTTCGTCATTGTCGGAGTCATCTTCAGAAGTATATTGGTCGTTTTTGGCAGATGATGACCGTGGCTGCAACTTGATACACCGATCTACTTTCTCCCGCAGTGCCTCGGGATTGTTTTCGGGTCCATCAGAGTCTTCTTCGTCACTGGATATCTCAGCATACTGTACACCCTTCTCAGGGCTTGTATCCTCGTCTCGATGGGCATTGGCGTATCGCTGTCCTCTGAGCCGTTGAGATGGGACATATAAACAGTGAGCTTGGCTCCGTTTGACTTCCTTTCTTTTCTCAAGAATGCTATCGAGCAATGCCTTGGGTCCACTGTCTTGCAAGATCTGCATCTGCTCGACCAGAGATGCATGTGCAGCAGCGAACCAATCGTCAAAGTTGCGGCCTCCTTTAGCCGGTGCGCGTGGCATCCCCGTGAACTTCTGCATCTTCTGGTAATAAGCCACGTTGTTAAAAACAGACCAGGAAACGAGAATGATGTCTGCATCCTGGGTTTCTTCGATTGTTTTGTCCCATCGACGATGGAAGACAAGCACGTTGTACTTTGGACCGAGAAATTTAGTTATCTCTGACTCCCATTGTTGGAGCATGACTTGCGGAACGATAATGAGTGTAGCATTGGTGTGGATAATCCCCAAGGCTTTATCGCGGATGCTTTTGCTTTGCTGCTCATTCTGGATATCGATCAACCCTAGGATGATGGCAGTTTTACCATATCCGACATCATCAGCTAGTACTCCTCCATGGACTGTCTTTGGAATTGAGACTCTTCCTTCTGCGCGCCACATAAGCTGCGGAAGAGAAGCTTCCTCCGTCTCTTCTTCCATAAACGGAGCGGCTGCCTCGTCCTCCTGTTTAATCATCCAAGCAAGAGACCGCAATTGTTCAGGCCGCAGGTTCAGCTTGAACCCTGGCGGCTGGACAGCTTCACCATCGTCCCTATTACCGACGAGACGGAATTCAGGGTATGACAGCGCCCGCAAATTGAAGGCATTCGGGACAAGTCGCCAGTGAAACGAGGCTTTTCCTGCGACGTCTGAATGCTGGAGTTTCCCATGCGCCTGGTGAAGCAGTGTTTGAACGTTTAGCGCTATGTGCATGTCTCGAAATTCATTATTTTCAGCTCGACGGAAGACCAAAAATGACGACGGGCGCGATTTTATCCGCCGTTCATAAAGGGCTGCATCGTGCGGGTCCTCGTATGCTTTGATCTGGCCTCGTCCGCTTCGACCCCAGATCATTTTGGGGGGTTCCGGTACGCAGGTTGTACAGATAGCTTCGTTGGTTTTTGGTGAGGCCTGGTTGTCTGTGACTTCGTTCCAGTCTTGGAAGTCGACTAGGCATGTCGTTTTTTGCAGCAACCAGGAGTTTTCGTGTATTATCGAAGGAGATGCAACGGGGTCTATTACTTCCCAAGTAGGTTGATCCTGCTGGAGATTCGTGGCCTGTGAAGAGCTTGTAAATGACAAAATGGTGATATTGGCATTATGGCAGTCAGAGTTGTTGACAGCCACGGTGGTTTCAGCTCTCAAATGAGAGCATATGATAGAAACTTCGGGAGCAAAGGTCTCTAAAACGGCAGTTGATGCTTTTACCCATTTGCGAAAGTACACATTGACACGCTCATGCTCTGGTCCTGGCTTGGATGACCTCCATTTATGAGACACCTCTGCGATCGTTCGTCGTGCAGTATAACCAGAAATACGTTGATGATCCAAAGAGAAGACAAAAGCATCGTGTATAGGGTTGCCAAGCTTGGTTGGATCCAAAAATAAGTAGACAGCAGGAGAGTCTGTCGTCGCAGACTTCTTATGTAAACATGCGTTTGCTGTACCACATTCAGGCAAAAGCTCGTATGTTCCCCGAATGTCGGTACCCAGGTCACTCATATTGTCATCGAGTCCTTGGACTTTGAGCTGTGTCCATGTCTTTGACTCGGAGAAATCCTTCATCTTCAGCCCACACTTCGCTTCGTAGGATTGAACCATATCTCCTTCTTTTGAGAATATGAATGCACATTTTGTACTCAGCGGAGCGCATATCTCCCATTCGCCTTCGAGCAAGGACGCAGATGTAGGCATCATATGAGCAAAGGGCTTGGAAAGAATCTCCCGGTTGAGACTGAGAGATGGCTCGTCATCCAGTGCTTTCGCATAGAGGAACCATTCGGCTGTTGAAGGGGTAACAACAAGATCCAAAATTGCATACCTACCTTCGTATGAAGCCGTCCACACATGACTCCGCTTTATATCCAAGAAACGGAGCTCATCGCCAACGGCTCGAGTGACAGCGTCCAAGAAATCTCTCCAAATACCCGGGCTACATTCTGGAGACAGGTGTTCCTTGACAGTATCAAAAGTAGAATGTGTGATTCCAGACACAACCATCCGTGTTGGAAGAAGTTCTTTGAGCCTGCTCACAAAATCCAATGGCTGGCTGCGTTCCAAGTCAGTCCAACGTTCGTAGACATGCGCTGGATTTCCGGCGCAGTCGGAACAGGCTGTATGTCCGCATGCAGTGCACCGCAGAATATTCCGTGTGGTCGCAGTTTGTCTCTCACACATGCAATATCTTGCACTTGACAGTGCTTGGGCTTTCAGTTCAGGGGGCATTGCATATATGCTCTGGCTGAGGTTGTTGCTTGGAACCAGCTCACAATCATCCCGAGGTACTACGGCCCTTAACTTCGAGGCGATCTTCTCAACAGCCTGCTTCTGCTTTCTTTTTTCAAGGAGCTTGAAGCCAACGATTAGAGCAGAAAGGACCGCGGAACCTACCACCGTCGAACTCATCGCATTCCCTGCGAGATCCTGCAGCTCGCGCTGCGACTCTCGACTCAGCAGAAGTCTATCCAACGGCAGACCTTGCAGTGCCAGTGACTCAAGCCCACACAGTGGTCCTCCTCGGGTGGTGATATATGGAATGCCGCATGGTGTGATGCAACCGACGATACCATACGCACGAGAATCTATCTCGCGCTCCAGACCTTGCGAAAGCTCAATACACCTCCTATGACTGGGTCAAATCTTCCTCTAAACGATAGCGAAAGAGCACTCACTCTTTGTAGTTCATATCATATCCCTCCACCAACTTCCGCAGGAAATTTACGTCGATGGTGTCCCATACCCTCTCCGGCAACGAGCGCACCCAGGTCTGCCACGCAAAGTCTGGCATACGACACGCCCCATCATCCTGCGACTGGCTCACAGGACGACGATGTCCAAGCTCCATGTTAAGCCGATAGCTCTGATGACGCGCCTGATATTTCGCCCAGCTGACCGTAGCACGTGAAGTGGACGACGCAATCCGGACCGCCATATCCTTCTCAATCTGTTCCAGTCTGCGATCATCCGCATCCATGAGGAACATGCCCGCAGGTGAACTCGCCGGTCTTTTGAAATCTTCCAGCATCGTCGTCCATCGCATCATATCCTGCTCTGATAGACCCTGTCGTTCCATAACGGCTCTGTCCACGCAGAACATATACCCTCGTTCCCTCGTTTGAGGGATGTAGTATGCCTTCGTGTCAACATCGACTTGCACGGCGAAATAGTTGATTTCACTCCAGTGCTGTTGGATCTTCTTCCAAGGTGCACTTTTCACGTTCTCGAGAATTACCATGCGGGGACGGTAGGTTTGCGCATATCGCACTATACCCCAGAAGGTGCCGCCAGATTCGCCTATCTCGTCGAGGGTTTTACGTTTGTTGTTGAGGCCGGAGAAGTCGACACAGGAGAACCCTGCGATAAGGAGGTCGGCGTTTTTGGGGATCTTTTCCAGTGAGCCGTAGGCCGTTTGACTGTGCTGTTAGCTGGGGGTCTTTATTTTGCGTGTAGGAATGAGGTTGTCATTGAGTATATGAGAGAAGACATACGCCACGCGATCTTTGAGCTGGGTGACATCTCTAAAGATGAATTGAGGATGAAAGTTTCGTTCGATATACGCCTGTTTGAAGGGGACAATCTCAGCGCTGAAAAGATGGCGAAATTCGAAGCTCTTGCCAAAATGCTTCCGAAGATCTACACCATTTATCAGTTCTTGTCGCAGAGTGTCAACTGCGAAAACAAGAGACATACTGTCTTGTACCATCTCCAAAGCCAAGAGTGGACTTTCTGTTCCTGAGCAAACCGTCACAACGCGTAGATCTTGGGTGCCCAGATGTGAGAGGAAGTCATCAAGTCCAAGCTCCAATGCTCTCGACGTGATAGATTTGTATATATCGCTCAATTTGTACAGCGGAGGCAGATTCAGGGCGAGTTGTGTACGAGTGGACTTGCGACCTGAGTACGGTCGTGAGTGTACAATCTCTGGGACTTCTGATTCAGTTGTATTTGGGGCAGGCGTGGCTTTGGCCGGTTTGGGTGTGGTTCTAGTGGGAGGATTCGGCTTGGGTCGCTTGACTGGACGCGTCGACCAGGGTTTGTTGAATGGATGTCTTCTTTTGAAAGGCATTTTGGCAATTCAGTAAGAAACGTGTCTTGGTAGGGTTGTGAGTGATCAAAAGTGATCTGTTAGAGCACATAGTAATGTCCTTATACAGGTTGGTGAGGAAAGGCACCCAAAGATCACGTGGAGGAGGACATAGAACAGAGTATAAGAGAAGATAAGAGTCAGATGAGGAGGGGGGCTTGCGCGAAGTATGGGGAGGGGCTGTAAGTGTTTCACATTTGAGGGTTGGGTCATGAGTCGTGGATTGTTTGTTGCTTGAGGTGAATGTTTGCAGACCTCTGCAAGTGAGCATCAACTGAGTTAAACCCCTATACAGGCCACACGACCTGTGTGATTAGATCTTTTATATCAAGGGCCAAATTTAAGGATATCTCTTATAAGTTTTCCTTTTCAATGCGATCAAGGCAACGGGAGAGATATACGGAGGTCTGAGAACGAATTTGTACATTGACCTCTACATAGTACCGATGATCCAGAACGACAGATAAGGTCAACATGGTAGATTCCCATTCTCTTTCATCAAATATCAATCTGGAATGCCATATGACTGATCTCTTATTCGTTCTGGATCAATCTCATCATTCAAGTCGAGAATGACTATCTACTGCTTTCCTAGGCTAACGATGAATAAAGAAGGCAACAAACGTATCATTTGACTCTCGCTGGAGGACAACGCACTCATCAAGACAACGGGTCCAGATGCGAATCACGGCTCACTCAATATGCGACTGTCTTTCAATCCAGTATAACTATCGTTAGAGGCTAGACAAATGATTTTAGGGAAAGGAATAGAGAGGATCACATGCTCTCGGCACTGCCCAAAAAATTGTCAAAAATTCAAGGAGTCATATGGATATCGCTGCAAAGAGCCCGTTAAGTATACACGTCGATGAAAGAACCCAGAAGACAAATCCATATACGCCGTCCCAGGTCTTGCTCAATGATAAAGAAATTGAAGAGCAGTATTGTACCCACCCGCACAGAAACAAGCCAAAACCAGATGCCACCCCCCTGAAACATGTTCGGTCATTATCGCATTCCGCTTTGTCGTAATTGCTGCCGCAAGAGGCGTATCTGGTTCCGCTCCATCGGCGGAAGAGCGTCAATTGCCGACTCCGGCATGGAGAGCACCTGTTGCAAGAGCTCGTCCTGGCCGGGCATCGGTTGCGGCGTGGCCTGCGGGGCGGGTTGACCAAATGGCGCATTCACCACAGGAGGCGTACCAACAGGGCCGGGTACGGCACCACCAAACGGATTGAATCCCTGTGCTGCGGGAGGCGGCGCGGCAGCAGGTTGCGCAGCTTGTTCCACCACCGATCCGAGAGTGCTGTAGTCGACGAGGTTCATAAGGAGGAGGGCTTGAAAGATAGCGTAGGCCAGTTGTGGCGCCTGTCGCAAGAGCTCTGCAGCGCGCGCAGGATCGGCCATCACGAGGGACTTCATCTGGGAAAGGACGTCGAGCAGTTGGTTGGGAGGGAGGGATGAGAGGGTCTGGGAGATGGCATTCGGACAGTCCAAGTGAGGCGGGATATCTACCCCGGGAGGAAGGGGAGGAAGAGGCGCGGATGGTTGCTGCGAAGCACCAGACATACCGTCTGGTACGGGCGCAGCGGTTGTTTGTGAATAGTCGGGGGGGATCGAGTCTTTTTCGTTGTTGTGAGGCCAGTCGACGCGAATCTTGCGCCCCATAATCTCGTAGTCGTTCAGATTGCGGACAGCAGAAGCAGCGGCGTCTGCATCGGCGAAGTCGGCGAATCCATAACCCTTAGGCTTTCCCGTCTCTGGGTTCATCATGAGGCGAAACTTGGTGACGGTGCCGGCGGAGCTGAGAATGTCTTTCACCTGTTCCTCCGTGAGGTCTAGAATGGCGGTGGTTAGTATGAGAAGAATTGATCGGGGAGAAGAATACATACTGTAGGGGATATTCCCCAGAAAGACACTCTTTCCTGCACGCTCGGAAGGCGCCATGACTGCGGATTGGGGAGAGGGGAAGAAGTGATGCTTTGTTGCCTGTCGAGCGTTGCAGAAGCGGAAAAGCAGCTGTGGAAGCTTCCCCAAGGCGGTGTCCCGATCGGGCAATCTGCCGGAAGTCTCGTCGCTGACATCTTCGGCTTCGTCTTCATCTCCTCCCCAGACTCCTCTTCCCCCCCCCC